>JASDQU010884484.1:3222-13713 GCA_032191745.1 Picea mariana
CTCAAACATCCTGAAACAATTAATGGTAATGTTAAAAATTTAAGAAAAAGGATGAAAATGTTAATTAGTAGGGTGGGTGGAATTGAGGGGGGAAATATCTTTTATTCCCTCCTCACTTTCCCCTAACCCATCCCTAACCACACTCCACACTCTAACTCAACTCAAAAAAACAAAAAAAATGAGTCTTTTTTCATCTTAAGCGTGGAAGCACTTGGACCTCACAGGGAGCGCACAGGAATCGTTGAGGGCGTGCTCAGGAAGCTGGGTAGGAAGCCAGCTTCCGGGTTCAATGCTTCCTCATGGGCAGGGAGCGCATTTTTGAACACGGAAGTTGGCTTCTTACCCAGCTTCCTGAGCAAACTCGCTCGGAGTGGGCTTGCGAGGTCGGAGCGGGGGGGGGGCGCTTCCGGTAACCCTGTATGCTATGAAGTGAGCCCTCTCTTTGTTGAAGAAGCCTCCTTATGTAGTCTCTCCAAGCTTGCTAATGGTTCTCAAGAAAACCTAAGTGCCTTAACTGTCTTATATTCATGTGGCTTTAGAAACTGCAACAATAGCTTAATCTACCCATTCCTTGGCGTAATCATGAAGTGGGCCCGTAGTAATTTCTTCTTTTACCCCTAGTGAAAATATTTCATCTTCAATGCCATCTAGGGCACCACACTATTYYTTGSCCATAGAGTTATAATSTACATTGCCCATGACAAACTTTGTGAGTCATTTTCTTATTTYCGTCTCTRTGAACTTCGTGAGGCTAWCAAATTTTGTACCTAGGTCAATCTTGGCTATGTTTAATTTTGCCTCAAATTCTTCTTTGGTAAGGACTTTATCATCTTGCATGAGGGAAGGGCTCTCCAAACTTTTCATGGAGTCGACTACTTTGAAAAATACTCGTCTCCTCCTATGCTCTARTACAWCACATGTTTCAATCAGTTGTTGTAATACATCAATTTTGCTATCCCATCCCCCTCTTATCTGCTTTAGCCTACTATTTGAGGGGAGGTTCTCTTTTTGCTTCTTATAATCCTTCGTTTCATCGAGTCTTTTGGCAAATTTATCTACAAAGTTCTCACTAAAACTTATATTCTTTTGAAGCTCAATTTTGAAGGATTCTTTAAATGAACGAGTCCTTCCCATAAGCATAGCGGCTTTGTTGCTTGTTGCCGCCTAATTTGCACCTCGGGTTAGCATGGAGAAATCTTAATCCACTGGGTGCAACCTTGGGGGCAAGTTTCAAGTTGAGATACTGTCACCCCTACTCTCAACTTCTCTGTCTAGGCCAACTCCTAGTGAAGCCAAGGGGGGTAGTCCCTAAGAAAATATTCCAAGGCTTTTAATCTAAGAATGATAAAAGCAACTTCTAGGAGTTAATATGATGAAACAAGATTTATAACATCGATATTTGACTCAAATATAATTAAAGGATACACCTTGTCAATACATGCAACGAGTCATTCTCATTTATAACATACTCCAAATATAGATGATTTGAATAGTAAATGATTTTGAAGTAAAATAATCCAATCAGATAGATGAAAGTAAAGACCAGTGCAGGAAAAGTAAATGTGATGTTTTGAATAATGTCGCATTTATTTTATCTTGAGTATTTTATTATGGGATTTGGGAATATTAAGTAAGTCTTGAAACTGTGAAGTGGGGATTAAAGTTGGGGTCCCCACTCTTTGTGTGCAAAGTGTATTTGGCCTACCTTACTCGCTATTCAGCAATCTTATAGGCATGTCGACTGGGTGTGTCGTAGGTCCAACAAATGAGAGAATGGATCTCATTAATGAGTATCCTCCTTTACTTAACACACTCCACCCAGATGCAGAGGCCTTAGACATATAGCACAATAAGGCAGATTTCCCTAATTAAAACTAGCATGCGTTACTCAAGTCCATTTTTGGGTCACCGAATACCACTCAAAAGTAGTAACGGGCTTGCATACGCGGTTGAGTAACTAAGGTTTATTCCAAATAATTGCAAAAGAGGAACTAGTCTAGCAATTAGTATTCTACAAAATGGAACTATTCTAAGATTGTTGTGGTTGGTTTTTTAGAGTTTAAATTTAATGATGTGAGTTCCTTTATCTTTTTATGCAAGTATAATTGAAAATGTTAAGTGAACAAAACGAGAAACAACCTCGAAGCCAAAAAATGACACCAACACTTGTTTCCCCTTAGAGTGGGGGAAACGAAGAAAACACGAGCTTTGTGGCTCGCAAACTTATTCAACTTCTACACTACTTTCTTTTTGGGATGCTCTTGATCTTTTAAAGTGCAAGACCAAGGCTTACAATGTTTTTTTAAAGTAAAAAATTGATCTAAGAGGTTTCCGACAACTCTGGGGGCTTTTGAAAAACGTTTAATCCTAGAAACTTGGGCGGAGCCTCCCCTTGTACCTGTTACTTCTGCGTGAAAACAACAAGTTATTAGCTTGAAAGATGGCCAAAAACACTTTGGAAAGTGTCTTTGGTCAACTCAAAAAATATGCAAAAATTAACTACATAAATCTAGGCTAAAGCAAGCAAAGTAACTAAGGAGTGAGAGCTAGAAAGCTAGCCTCCTTAGGATCTTTTGGGTTGATTTAAAATCAGCAAGTAAAGCACTCTATAATTGCCGAATAAATGATTTGAAAGCTCAAACAAATTTGCCTATTACTAGCCTCAAGATCCTACTATGAAATAATAGCTAAAACAAGGCAAAAATGGACTAGATCTAGATAAAAGATGATATTCTTTCAATTAAGCTTTAGATCTAAACTTAATACATGCATGCAACAGATTTAGAATTGAATTTATCTTTAATGAATCAAATACTTCCTTGCATGCAAGCTAGTAACCAAAGGAGAAGAAAATTTAAAGAAGTTTCTTGAGTAAGAGAGGAAGACACAACTTGTTGAGAAAGAGGACTTGGGAAATGGAGTCTTAGAAATAGTGAAGAGGAACTATGTTGCTTCTTAGATCTTGGAGCTTGCAGAAAGTGTAACCAAACCCATCCATATCTCCAAGCAAAATGAGATGTTTTAATCCAAGAATACCTGCATCAACTTGTTAAATATTTGGAAACGCCTTCAAGAGATCTCATGCAAAACATATTAGTCAACCGAAACCTTTATGAAATGAAAGAGATTTTCAAGCAAATGAATTGCAGAATTTGCACATGCAACCAAGCTGACAAATTCAACCCTATGGAATAACAATATTCTTCTTAAGCCAAATTTAACAAAGCAACATGCACATAACTCAAATAATATCACCTCATGAATGTAGCACTATCAACAATTGACATTCACACATTGGAACACTCCTTCATAGACCTCCAAAGCCTTTCATTCAATCTCAGTAGCAAAAGTATGATACAATACAATGATAGCATGTCTTCCCAAAGCTCCAACTACATACAAGAGGTAGGTCGCCTCTATTAAATAGCCAAGTGAATGGTTAGGGTTTCCTAAATGAGAAGGCGAGTCATCCTTGAGTGAATGGCGAGTTGTGAAAGCAAAAAGATGGTAAAGGTTTATGTGGATGGTGACTGGTAAAAGCAAAAAGGATGAGTTAATTCGACTGGTGAAAGCAAACGGTGGATGTTTCTTATTCCAGAAAGCATGTGAGTTGGTTCATGCAACTTGCCTTAAGTGGAAATGGAAACAAATAAAAAAGTGCTTTAGTGGAAATGGAAACGATGGCTAGACTCAAGTCGACTCAAGGATAAATGATTTCTCATTTTAGGAAAGATCCAACAACTCTCTTTAAGACTCAAGACAAAAGGAACATGTGGGAGACATGTTTCCTTATTTTAAGGAATCCTGATTTTTCCTTTTAATTGTCTTTTATTTGGCTAATTTTGAGAGAAACTATTTTTTTAATGATTAATAACCATTATTTTTCTCTCGAAAGTGGTCTATGGGTAACGTGGATATTTCGAGACGAAAAATGAATATCCCTAAGGCATATGATGCCTCCTAGTACCACTTTTTTAAATTATTCATCAATTACAATTAAAATATCCTGTTTTGCGGGAAATTTTATATTATCCGAAAACATTAAAAAAAAACCTAAGGGGGACTTAGTGTATTTCCATGTGATTCAAAATTGATGTTTAGTATGGTAATATATATTAGACACTAGGCTCAGACATCACTTAAGGCCCAGACACTAATACAAATAATCCATCTTTGGAGAAATGAGTGAAAAAACCCAACAATCATAAGCTGTTGTAAACAACTTATAATTGCTAGATAAAAAAAACACCCTAGAGTAAATGCATTGGAGAGTGGATCTTAACCATGGAGAGTGGCCGCTAGGCCTCATTTTTGCTACAATTTTCTTGTTTTGGGTATATTCTGATGGGGAGAAGGCTCGATCTAGCCAAGGACAACAACAATTGACTGTTGGAAAATTTATGGGTAGCAAGGAGAGGGTTGTCCATGCAGAGAGAGCTAGCCGCAACAAGAGGAGTGCTCGACCAGCGTAGGAGAGGCCATTCGTAGGCCTAGGAGAGGGTTGTAACTAGGCCTATGGGACTCGACCTGCAAAGTTAGGGCTACCACAACAAGGAAGAAGGGGCTGCGGGTGTCCTGTGAAAAAGAAGAAGGCAACAATTGACTTTTTGGGCAGTTTGAAGGCTGTTGCAGGTGAGCTATGGGTTTGTGGGATAGCCCTTGAGAGATGGAACAACAGTAGATTTGTGCCCAAACTCGAGGACAGTGCAAGGGTTGCTTGAGGGCCATTACAAGTTTGTAACAACAGTTGTAGAGGGTTGGAACAATAGAGAAAAAGGGTTGTTACAACCACCCTGTACAATAGTCTTTGGGGCAATTTTTGTAGCAGAAGTGGAGGGTTGTTACAACCATCCTAGTTGCAGAGAAAGGGGCTAATCCCAGTGGTGGACAGTAGCAAGAAAGGGACTTCCATTGCCACCCTAGGAACCTCAGCCAAGGACAGTGGATAAGGATGGAAGGACTCACCTAAACTTGTGCAAGGGTTGCAAAGGTAGAGGAGGGTTTGAGGGGGCAAGGGATGCCCTAACCCTCAGCCTCAGGACAACAAACTTGAACACAGAAACCAGGAGGGTTTCAAGAGTGTTTTGTAAGTGCTTTTGGTACTTTTCCTTTATGTAAAATTGGGCCATTGTCCGTGGTACTGGAGCCCATTGTTCTGGGTTTAAGAACAAGTGATCTTGGGCATTGAATTCTTTTGTACCGTGTATGATTCAGTTGTTGGTTTATTTTCCACTGTGCTAAGTGGTTAGGAATCTCAGTGTGTTTATGTTCACAGTTCAAATTGTATTTTGTGTATGCTGTTGAGAACCTAGACCAGACCTGAGTCTGGGTGGACTTCGAAATCTAACATGGGATCAGAGCTTGAGGTTATGAGATGGCAATTGGATTTGAGTTATTTACACAAGTGACAACTTTGAGGGGGAGCTGTAGCAGTGTTGAGGAGCTAGCTCTGAAAGGGAGCTATAGTGACTATTGCACATGACAGTAGTATTGAGAAGACATGGAGCAGACTGTCAAGACGAGAAGTTGTGGACTATTGCAGCTTGGTGGTGTGGCAGGTTGGGAGTTTTGGTAGATTGGCAGAGAGCTCGGTTCACAGCAGTATGTTGTGTGGCAGGTTGCCAACGTCGTGGATGGAGTTTCGGTGGCTTGTCATAATGAGTTACGATGGGTGTAGCTCGGGTGCTTTGGCACAGATGAGATAGCTTCGTGTGTATGGCAAGTTGATGAGATAGAGTCTTCATCGGGCCGGAGAGTTGCACATTGTCGAGGTGCAACAGTGTATGAGGTATGTGACTGAGGAGGATGAGGAAACTTGCAGAGATGAGTTGCAGAGGTCTAGAGTGGACTAGATTGAGTGCTCATCCGCAGCTTGGGACAGCTTCCGAGAGAGGACAGAGGTTCAATTGCAGCACAGAGAGTTTTGTGACTTGTATGATGGACTTGAGCAAAAGTTCATTGGATGATCGTGACCTAGGTAAGTGGGATGTTTGCCTTGGAGGATTGCATGGTTTTATACAGTGGGAGCCACCGGCACATGACAAGGGCATCGGATTTTGTTTGAGAGTTTCACAGAGTCTGACTCAGGTATGTACGTGGAGCTTGGTATGAGGACCAGACATGCAATACAAGGATCTAGAACAATGATATTGCGGATGGAATCAAGATATGTGTTGCGAGTGGCAAATGCGCTATGGGTGCCAGGAGTGTGTTCTCAACCTCAACGATTGAGGAGAAGGGCGATGCAGTTTTGTTCTGGGATGGACAGGTGTTGTTCATGCCCAGAGGATCTAGCATAAAACACAACAGTGGTCTTGGAGTTAGAGAGAGCAATGTGTATAGGCAAAAGGGCCAACCTATGTGTGCTCATGACACAGCAGTAGCAGAGTGATAGTGGATAGGGAGCAAATAGCTTTGAAGGTTGTGCAGGCTTAGAAGGAGAGTCAACCGTTTAGTGGGAGTCTACCTTCAGGTTCATATGGGAGAGAGGAGTCTTCCAAGACTGTCAAGAAGGTGTCATGGGTTGAGATGGCTAGGTAGGATGCTCGTAAGTGGGAGGCTTCTAGGAACAGGGTGTCTTCCAGGAAGGGACCATGCCATACAACAGGATTTGCTTCGATGACAGAGGGAGAAGCCAATTAGGTGGATTGGAGAGCAATTGTGGTAGTGGATCCAGTGCGGGAGACAAAGCTACTTCCAGTATGGGAGACAAAGATACTACCAGATGATGGAGGATGGAATACCTCCTTCGTTAAGAGGGAGTACTGATGTTTTGTAGCTTTAGGAGGTATTCCCACAAGAGGCCTTGGTGTCGGGCATGTGGGAATCATTCTTGGCACCACATTACACTTTCGTTTTAGTGAAAATGCCCTTGGAATGAAGTTGGGGCCTCATGGGTTTGATGATGGGATTTGTGGGCTTGTGTTGGGGCTTCACACCCACATGGAGCAATTAATTATTCTAAGTTAATGTTGAGTTGTCTAAGGGATTTTCACACACCCCTTTTGAGTTGTATAAAAAGAGATCAAGGTGAGAGGTGAAACATAAGGTCATTGTGACACTTATCTTTGAGAAGACAAGTGTGGTGACCTCAGTCCAGCCATGGAGAGAGCTCAATTCGGCTGTCATTTTCTTGTTTTGGGCAGGTTCTGATGGGGAGAAGGCTCGGCCCAGCCAAGGAGAGCAACGACTGACTGTTGGAGGACTTTTGGGCAGCAAGGAGAGGCTCGGCCAGGTAGAGAGAGCTAGTCACAGCAAGAGGAGGGCTTGACCAGCCTAGGAGAGGCCAGCCGCAGGCCTAGGGAGGCTCGACCAGCCTAGGAGAGGGTTGTCACTAGGCCTAGGGGACTCAGCCTGCAAAGTTAGGGCTGCCACAGCAAGGAAGAAGGGGCTGCAAGTGTCCTGGGAAAGAGAAGAAGGCAACAACTGACTTTCTGGGCAGTTTGAAGGCTGCTGCAGGTGAGCTACAGGTCTGTGGGATAACCCTTGCGGGCTGGAACAGCAGCAGATTTCTGCCCAGACTTGAGGATAGTTGTAGAGGGTTGGAACAACAAAGAAAGAGTGTTGTTACCGCCACCTTGTACAACAGGCTTTGGGGCAGTTTTTGTAGCAGAAGTGTTGAAAATCTGATCTCAAACAACTTAGTCAATAATAGATTTCAACCTCCTATAGTTATTCACCAATAAAGCAATGCAACCACATGCAATTTACTGGAACTATGAGCAGAAATACAATTGACTAAGCAATCTGAAAATATAGCAGCAGAAATAACAATGAGCAGTAGACAAGATCACCACATTTGACACAAGGAATTTCTGGGCAATGCCCCTAGAAAAACCCACAAGGGGAAAACTAGTCAAGGAGATTTTCTTCTTATTGAACTCAAAGGAAAAATTCTGAGTTTACAACAGCAGCATAATCAGCATTAGATACACAACAACTTGTCTCTCTAAATCTGCACAAAACACCTCAATTTCCGTGCCCAAAGTAGATGTCTCGATTTCTGTATGGCCCTAGAACTTTGTGCCCATACTTGATTGTACGGTACAATCCCTATCTGTGCAGATTCCACCCAGCAGAACACCTTGGAAAACGTGCCAAACATGAACATAAAGGCTGCCTTGATTTCCATGCTTTAACTCAGCTGTACGGACAACAATAAATTTTGTACAGCCCACCTTCAGCTGTTGTACTGTACAAGGCTGTATTAAATGCTGAAAATCTTCTTAGGAAGCGTGTCAATCCCCTCCTTGTTGCTGCTCTTTTTTCCTAAGATCAACCTCTTGGAAAGTGTGCCTCTTCAACTTCCCTCCAAGCTCTCCTCAAAAGTGCGCCCCCATTTCTCTCTCAAGTTCATTTTATGCATCTTTAATGTGTAACTGCCCTAACCCTTGGTCTTCCAAAGAGATGAACGGTCAAGATTAGATCTTGCCCTCTTGAGATTAATGGTCACAACTTAATCGTCCGTTTAGTTCACTTAAATCACTTAAGTGACCCAAAAGTCATAAAGTCACTTTTACCCATTAAATAATAAAAGGCTCAACTTGACTTTATAAAATCCCTTTATAAAGTCACTTAAGAGAGAAATATGCTCGGTCTCTTCTACATGTTGAGCGTCGACAATGCAAAAGTACCTCCGAGCTACCAAAATCTAACAAGAAGTGGAGGGTTGTTACAACCATCCTAGTTGCAGAGAAAGGGGCCAATCCCAGTAATGGACAGAAACAAGAAAGTGACTACCATTGCCACCCTAGAAGTAGCCTAGGAACCTCAGCGAAGGACAGTGGATAAGGTTGGAACTTGGAAGTACTCAACCAAACTTGTGTAAGGGTTGCGAAGGCATAGGAGGGTTTGAGGGGGCAAGGGATGCTCTAACCCTCAGCCTCGGGACAACAGATTTGGACACGGAAACAAGGAGGGTTTCAACAATGTTTTGTAAGTGCTTTTGGTACTTTTCCTTTATGTAAAATTGGGCCATTGTCCCTGGTACGGGAACCCATTGTTCTAGGTTTAAGAACAAGTGATTTTGGGCATTAGATTCATGTGTACTGCGTATGATTCAATTGTTGGTTTATTTTTTGTTGTGCTAAGTTGTTAGGCATCTCAGTGTGTTTATGTTCGCAATTCAAATTGTATTTTGTGTATGTTGTTGAGAACCTAGACCAGACCTGAGATGTGTGTGTGCATAGAGTTTGGGTGCATTTTGAAATCTAACAAACACCATGGCATCCAAGAAAGCATTGACCTTAGAAACCTTGAAGAGTTTCATTGGCTTTGGGAGGCAAAACATTCTTTTAAATGTTAAGGGTGTTAGAGGCACATGCATGTTCCCATCCTCTTTCAAGTTCTCTAGCTTATATTTGGCATCAAAATGCTTGGCACACCAGCGCACCACCTCTTTGAAATCAAATACTTCCAACATACACCCAACCTTTTGCTAGCCATGAGGTCCAAACCTTGTTTTCTTTTTGATCTTCCTCTTGCACTTTTGAATACCATTTATACGTAGTGGTCCAGAGAAAATCTTTGTTACGAAAATCTACACCCATGGTTACTAATTGGAAGAAAATAGATGCTTCCAAGCAAGAGGCGGTGGACCCTACCTTATACAGGCAATTGATAGGCTCTCTCATGTATCTGGTCAATACTAGGCCAGACATTTGTTTTGCTGTGAATACTCTCAGTCAGTTCATGGTTGAACCAAGGAGAGCACATTGGACAACAACATAACATATATTGAGGTATCTACATTGGGCAGGCAATGCAGTGGACATGAAAAGCACTTCAGGGTGTTGTTTCAGCTTGGGATCAGGGGTTGTCTCTTGGTTCAACAGGAAGTAGAAGTTTGTTGCATTGAGTTCTGCGGAAGCAAAATATATGGCAGCAAGCATGGCAACATGTGATGTCGTATGGCTTCAGAAACTGCTAGTGGCATTGTTCCGTTGAGAGCTAGATCCGACCATCATTCATTGTGATAATCATAGTTGCATAAAACTCTCTAAGAATCCGGTGTTTCATGATAGGTCGAAGCACATCGACATTAGGTATCACTTCATTCAAGATTGTGTGCAGAAGGGTGCAGTCCAACTACAGTATGTGCCTACAAATGAGTAGGTGGCAGATATTCTCACCAAGGCCTTGATGAAAGGCAAGTTTGTCTACTTCAGGGATAAGATGGGAAAAGTTGAGAACACCTTCCTCGCTAAGAGGGAGTGTTGAAATATTGTAGCTCGGACAAGTGTTCTTTCTTAGGCGAGGTGTCACGCAAGCAAGGAACAGTTGAATTAATGGTTCTCCAAGTCATTTAAATTTTTCCCAAGTCTAACTTAGGAAAATGTGATTAATTAATCTGATTAGTGTCATTTAAATATTTCCTAAGTCTAAACTTAGGAAATGACAATTATTAATCAATATTAGTTAACCTTTTGTTAGAAGCTTCTTTGATCTTATCCAAAAGTCAAAGTGAGTTTCATATTAGATCATAGCCATTGA
>JASDQU010884485.1:0-18382 GCA_032191745.1 Picea mariana
ATGCAGGAAAAACCGCTCTGTATTAATAATGGCAAATGCCTGTATATTTTACAAGGTTTTCCCGAGCTCTCTCTCTCGGCTCTTCAACTATTCTGCTCTATACGCATCATTCGCAAAATGAGATCTCCGACCTCTTTTACATGAGGCGGCTCAATCGAACACTTCCCTCCAGGAATTTACCTACTCTAATTAATTACAATGAATGGGGTTGTCTAGTCCAAAATCGGACCTAGATCTCAGCCAAATCTACAATAAAGGCCGATCCTATCTAACGCCTGCGCAAAGGCATGAATTTCCTGGCTCAACAGCCTAAGCACATTAAATTACATTCAATACAATTCAAAATGAGGCTGCGCCTCCCTTTCATCCCTGCATGAGTGCGCGCTAACGTGGCTGACTGGATGGCATGGAGAGATGCTCCTGCATCACAGAACCATCACATACATATTCATACAAACCCTTAAGCATATGTGCATAATTAACAGAGTAAACGAACACATCATGGAAGAAAACGCATAATAGCACAAAAATTTAACTTGGTTCACCCCAACTGGGATACGTCCACAATGGTTGGCTTCTTATATTAATCATTCCTATTCAATCCTCACAATAGGTGTGCACTACACTCAAATAAGATACATCAATTCTACCCAAAATTCCCTAGTCATTTGCGCATACAGTGCACACTTAGCTCATTTCATCATCTGAATCCTTCTTCACACATATCACCTCATTATCTCACTTTCACTATCACCATCCCTCTATCCAAAAATTCATTACATATTTATACATTGATACTAGGGCTTAGCCCATTACAAAATGGACCAAAAGGTCTAACTACTTCTAACTAATTTTTGTCTTCTCACACACGCTTGTCCTCAAAATAAGCTAATTGTATTCCTTTCCTCTGTGTGCACTGCTCCTTATCTAACTTTTCGTGTGGTTTTCTCTTGTGTGATTCCCAAAACTTGTCCCAAAATGACATACTCCAACATGACCCGAACACTGACCTATGGCTCGTCCCAAGCCACTTCAGGCTTTTTTCTAGGTTTCCATGAACTTCTAAAATGTTTCCCTTGTAGTTGTGATCTTTTCCTTTGCTTGTGTTTCTTGTTGTGAAATTCCCTCGGAATATATACAGTAATATGGGTCTTAAATTTTTATACACTTTCTTCTACCACCTACTTAACCATGCTCTGCATAGCTTCTAGTTCTATTGTCACCTTGCATGCTTCCTCCTATAGCATTTCGATATTCTGTGCGTGATCCTACTGCTCCGCCATCATCTGGTTCATATCTGAGTATATGTTTTTATTTTATATTATTGTTTATGTTATCACATATAGTTGTCAAGGGTAGTAGGTTGTCCAAGTTCATAGCCTGCACAAGAAACGTCAAAGCGTAGCGTTCAGAGCAGTCCATTTCGGGCTCGAAATGCGAGCAATAGGCGAGATCAACTTTAGTGGTGGAAATTCCTGAGAATATCAGATTGGCGGTTCACAGGAATAGGAGGTTCCAAATATTTTTAAATTTCTTTTTCAAAGGTACGAAGTCTCGAAACCCAAAGTGAGCATGATTCGTCCAATCTTGAGGGGGATAGGTGGTAGTCGATCCAAGCGTCCGTGGAAATGATCTCTGGGAGTTTCGAAATGAGAAGTGCATAAAACTTTCAAAGAGATGAAGCTTGAACTCCCAAAGAAATCGTGGGCCATTGATCTTAAAATCAGCTGGGAGTCGTTGATCTTAGCGAAAGTTACTCCCAAACTCCCAAAGCGCTCGAAGTCCCGAAGTGGCCAAAGTCTCGAAGTGTCGAAGAACATGGTAGCAGATTCTTTGCTTTGGGGGTTTTTCCTCCATGAGGTTTTTCATGTTTCAATTTCAAAACACCCGAAGCCCGAAGGCCCAAAGTAAGTCTCAGTCATCTGATTCCAGAAAGCCACGCATCGCTAGATCTAGAACTCCAGGTAAAATCACAGAAGGTAAGTGAGGTTTGAGATTTGATTTTTCCGGAGCCTGGAGACCTGAAGGAGATCTCGATCGTTGATTGAGAAGGGAGTAGAAAGGTCATTGATCTGGTTGAAGGGTTCAAAGACCCGAANCTTAAGTCCGGAGCCACAAAGGGATCTCATTCATCGATCTCTAGAGGCCACGCATCATTAAATACTTAACTCTAGATGTTTTTCTTCGAGGGAAAATAATTTTGAGTGTTGATTTTCCTAGAGCCCGGAGACCTGAAGGAGATTTCAGCTGTCGATTTTAGAGGATACGTGGCAGTCATCAGTATGGACATGTGGTGCACTCGTCAATCGTGATACTAGGAACCTATTCAAAAATGACATGTGGAACTCATTCCAGGCAGCTGTGGGCATATCATTCGCTTCTTTCTTAGTGACACATGTCACTTCTCTTTCATGGCAATGACAGGTCATCCTTCGGGAGGTGTTATTGTTCAACGTCAAGAGTAGTGTCCCCCTCCCCCAAGGCACATTTTGGTGGATTCTAAAGTTGGTGGGTGGTTAATCTTGGAAGTAGCACTAAATCTAGCAGTTGCGCCCAGATCGCAGACCACGTGCAGATCAATGATCATGCTTCATTGTGAGGATGCAACTTGCTCGATCGATAAAATTATTGAGCAGTCCCGCAATTGAAACTGTGGTTGGGTGAAAGTGATATGTGGCAGAAGGAGGTGGATTGTGGGCCCAAAAGAGGTGTGATTTCAAACTTCTTTTGACGGCCTTGCAATCACGTGCTCATATATTTTCCAATCCGAGAGAATCACGTGGCCACACCCTAGGCACTAAGCCTCACCCCAATCTCGGGTTTAGTTAATAAGTGAAAGGAATAGTGGTTGGAACCTCGACTCACTCAGTAATTAGAAGGCATGGAGGGCCCGATCGTGGGTACTAAACCATCAGCCGTGGTACCCCTATGGTAAGATTTTTCTGCAGACCCATATCAATCTGAGATTGCATCTAACAAAGGGATACATGCATAGTCTAACAGAAGACTACTCGGACGCAATGCTTTGAATGTAGTGATGGGATCACACTCCTGATAGTCGGGGACTGATCCGAGTATAAATAAGTAGTTTTGATATTTTGTTAAGATGGTCAACTAGTTGAGAAGAGCTCCCTGTTTTGTAATCTTTTGATCCCAGAACTGTTCTCTGGTCATGTATCAAATTTGAGACTTTCATGTTAATAGAAGTCATCTTCTTTTCATCTCTCTGTAAAAATTGTGCTAAAACACTCAGGCATGGAGGATCCAATCGAGGGTTGTTATGTTGTTGTAATGTAGGTTTGATTACAGTGGTATCATGATCAGTTTTAGTCATCTCCCTTATTATCTTTCTTCATCTTACACTGAATGTCTCGGGCATGGAGGATCTAGTCGAGTTGTTGTAGCTGCATTGTGATGTAGGTTTGATCATTGTGTTGTTGTGACTGTGTTTTTTGGACATATTTAACTGTATGAAGCTTCAGATCAAGAGTGATCTTGAGTTTGAGTCTTTCTTCTCCAAGATTCTTGAAAGACTGATGCTCATAGCAGTCTTGTTCAGCTTTCTCACCAATCCTTCCCTCTGCTCACACTTAAACTCAATTCACTAACTGAAGTTAATGTGGCCCTCACTTCCCTGTGCATTTCTTGTCCATTTTTTTGTTGAACATCATTCATATATTGAGTTTTGTTCATTGACCTCCACTCATATAAAACCAACATCCACCAAAAACTCTGATGGGTATTGGGCTTATCCTCCTGCAATCTAAGGATGACTCTCAATGCTAACATTCTTGGTATCATTGTCGGGGAATGAATTGAAGACATTTCCCTAGGTAAGAATGACAAAGAAATTTTGATTCTGAAGGTGCATAAGATATTCATGACTTGAATATTCAAACTTTCACCTGGCGACTCCACTATTTCAGTTGTGGCTCCGAAAGGTAGACACACCAGGTCTACTCGACAACTACCTCTAGCTACACTTGAAGCTGACCCAGATAAGATTATCAAGAAATGAAATATTTCTCGAGAAGGCTTTAGCTATTGCTCTAGATTGAAAATCTCCCTGGGAGAGCAACAACGATCAGATATGTCCTTTTGATGGTGAACAAAGACCAAATACATTCATACTTCATAGCATTCACTTGGCGACTCCACAATCAAAGAATCCACTGGGGAGGATCATGTTGACAAAAATATGACCATACCGAAGGGGAAGACCATGTATCGGTTTATGAGCTTGCTTCATGAAATACTACTTTTCTTTATCAACTCATTTCTCTCTTTCCCTTTACATATAAAGAGGATTATCCTCTGCTTTGTCTATTCAAATGATAATAAGCCTTCCTTTATTTATCCATCCTTGGAAGAAGAATAAATTCTCTCTTCTTTTGTTGTATATGTTGATCTTGTGTCTTCACCTCAACATATTCATAAAAGTGATATTTGTGTTGGATTTCCTCTTGAAATTGATCACCCTTGTAGCCTTGAGGGGGTTGAAAATGATTCATAGTCTTCTCATAGATCATTACCTTTTGTTATTACTATTGAAACTTCCCATATTCTTGTTAAATCCCATATTCAACCCACAAGTTTTCAATCTAAGATTAGAGACAAGATGTTTAAACCTTTAAGGCTGCCACATCACCTGCATCCCTATCCTCTTTATTCCTTTGAGTATCTTCCTCAGTTTTCTGGAGAGGATCATGTTACAGCTGATAGGCACTTGTAGTCCTTTGAGAATTTTTTTGATTAGTTTGATATTGTTCATGATGATCTTACCATGAGGTTGTTATCACAATCTTTTTCTGGAGATGTTGTTGTGTGGTTTAAATGTTTGGGAGCCGATTCTATTGGTTCTTGGATCGAGCTGTGCAAATATTTTTTAAAGTGTTGGGGTGAGAACAAGTCCCTTGATCAGTATTGGTTTTTTTTTAATGACTTGAGGAGAGGGTAAGAGGAAGCCTTGGATGTCTTCAATAGGAGGTTTTATAGTATTTATCATAGTATTCCTATGGAGATCAAACCCACATAGACTACTGCCATGGTGTACTATGTCATGGCTCTGCATTCAGAGCTTGTCCTTCTCCTGAGAGAAAGGAAATATTCATATTTAAGACACTTGTTTGAATATGTTGAAGAGGTTGAAGATAACATCATGGATAGCAAGGGCGTTCATAAGCAAGCATATCATGAAAAAATGCATGTACATAAGTAAGGAGACTGTCAGTATGTTTCAGATTTTGAGCAAGAAGATTGTCAGTATGCTTTAGATCCTGAGCAAGAAGATAGTGAGTATAATTCAAATATGGAACAACAATGAGGAAGTGGGTGTGATTCACATTTGGAATCAGATCCTTCAATAGTTGCATATTTTTCTATGGGAAGGAATGCATATCAATCTTATGATCAGTTTTCAGAACATTTTGAGCATGAAGTAGTGGTTGATTGCATAGATAACTATATGTTCTTGGTTGATCATAGTTGTAATTCTTTAAATCCTTCTATACCATTATCTTATGATCATTCTTATGAAGGAGAGACTACAATTGATCGTGATCACGAGTAGGTTTTGAAAGAACAAGGAGGTCATTTATTTGCAAGCAGAGAGGCATTTACAGAGGAGTAGCCTAGTCCTCTAAAGCAGCCAGATTTATGTCACGCTATTCATGATCTTGTGGCCATATACATGGAGTCGTATGTTTTAGATTTTCTGAAATTTTCAAATGGAATTATTTCACCGATACTCACAGGTGAGGATGGTTTCATGAAATATTTCCAAGGCCAAACTATAGAGCCTTTTCCTTTATTCATTAAGGAAAATCATTGGGTGGAAATCAGCCATCCTGGACCCACAGAAGACACATAGCAGCATGTAAAGGAGGACCTAAGTGGGCATTTTTTATCATGCCCGAAGCCTGTAAATGAGCAACCATCACCTGGGATCAGTCAGCCTGCATCATTCATTCGCTCACCCATGCTTTCCAGAGACATTCATCCATGTGTGAGCAGTTGTAAGATAGAGCATGTTTTCTGTCACTAGCCCAGTGGGTTTTGTCATTTTCTCTATGAACCTGTAAGGGAGTACATGGAGTTGCATTTCCTTCATGTCTTGGAGCCGCTCAACTTTATCCTGACTTCAGCCCTAGGAGGAGAGTTGAAAAGCATAATCATTTTGTTGTCACAGTTGCATTGCTTTTTTATCAGTGATAGAGTAAACAAGTTTGTAGCTAGGGAGTTTCTTGAATGGATATGGTGGAAGTTTGCTTTCACCTAGCGCTTTGTAAAAATCAATTAGTCTAGGAATGTACATAAATAATCTCTTCCTGGAGCCCGTGTATTTTTCTTTTGTTTTTAGGATAGTGTTCTTGTCAGCCTTTAATTCTCAACAGGATGCTTTTTTTTAGCATGACTCCATAGCCCAATGCATAAGGCGACTGGAATGGCTTGTTCTTGGCATCTCGTAGGGAGCATGCCATCCCCTATGGAGTTAAATGTTATCACATATAGTTGTCAATGGCTACGGGTTGTCCAAGTTCACGGCCTTCACAAGAAATGTCAAAGTGCAGTGTTCAGAGCAGTCCATTTCAGGCTCAAAATGAAAACAACAGGTGAGATCAGCTTCAGCAGCGGACATTCCTGAGAATATTAGATCGACGGTTCATAGGAATCGGGGGTTTGAAATATTGTTAAAGTTGTTTTTCAAAGGTCTGAAGTCCCAAAACCCGAAGTGAGCATGAGTCATCTAATATTGAGGGGGACAAGTGGCAGTTGATCCAAGTGTTCGAGGAAATGAGCTTCAGAAGTTTCGAAGTGAGAAGTGCATAAAACTTTCGAAGAGCCGAAGCCTGAAATCCTGAAGAAATCATGGACCATTTATCTTAAAATCAGCAAGGATTCGTTGATCTTAGTGGAAGTGCCTCCCAAACTCCCAAAGCACCTGAAGTCCTGAAGTGGTCAAAGTCTCGAAGTGTCGAAGCACGTGGCAACAGATCCTTCGCTTTGGGGGTTTTTCCTCTGCGTGGTTTTTCATGTTTCACTTTCAAAACACCCAAAGCCCGAAGGCTCAAAGAAAGTCTCAGTTGTCTAATTCCAGAAAGCCATGTGTCGCCAGATCTAGAACTATGGGTAAAAGCACAGAAGGTAAGCAAGCTTTGAGATTTGATTTTCCAAGATCCCAGAGACATGAAGGATATCTCGGTCATTGATCGAGAAGTGAGCAGAAGGGTTGTCGATCTGGTTGAAGGGGTCAAAGTCCCAAAGTAGGAGCAGAACCATTGATTCAAGAGGACACGCGTCAATAGATCTCTATCTCTGGGTAAAAGCGTTTAAGGAAAGCGAGGTTTGATATTTGATTTTCCCAAAGTCCGGAGCCATGAAGGGATATCATCCGTCAATCTCTGGAGGCCACGTGTCGTCAAATCCTTAACTCCGGATGTTTTTCTTCGAGGGAAAATAAGTTTGAGTGTTGATTTTCCCAGAGCTCAGAGACCCGAAGGAGATCCCATCCATCGATTTAAGAGGATATGTGGTAGTCATTAGTATGGGCATGTGGCACACTCATCGGTCGTGACACCAGGAACCTATTCGATAGTGACATGTGGTACTATTGTTAGTGACATGTGTCACTTCTCTTTCATGATGCGTCAACATGGCAGCCACAAGTCATCCTTCGGGAGGTGTTATTGTTCAACATCAAGAGTAGAATCCCCCTCCCCTAGTGCACAGTTTGGCAGATTCTAAAGTTTGCGGGTGGTTAAGCTTGGCAGTAGCGCTAAATCTAGCAGGTGTGCCCAAATCGCAGACCACTTCCAGATAAACGGTCATGCTTCATTGCGGGGACACAACTTGCTCGATCGATAAAATTATTGAGTGGTCCCACAATTGAAACCATGGTTTGGTGAAAGTGATATGTGGTAGAAGGTGGTGGATTGTGGGCCCAAAATAGGTGTGAGTTCAAACCACATTTGACGGCCCCGCAATCATGTTCTCATATAATGTTCGATTCGAGAGCAGCGCATGGCCGCCCCCTAGGCACTAAGCCTCATCCTAATCTCGAGGTTTCAGTTAATAAATGAAAGGACTGGTGGTTAGAACCTCAACTCACTCAGTAATTCAAAGGAATGGAGGGCCCGGTCGTGGGGACTAAACCATCATTCGTGGTACCCCTATGGTCAGATTTTCCTACAAACCCATACTAATTTGAGCTCATGTCTGACAGAGGGATACATGCACAGTCTGACAGAAGACTGCTCGAACGCAATTCTTTGAATGTAGTGATGGGATCACACTCCTGATAGTCGAGGAATGATCCAAGTATAAATAAGTAGTTTTGATATTTTGTTAAGGTGGACAACTGGTTGACTAGAGCTCCCTATTTTGTAATGTTTTGATGCCAGAACTGTTCTCTCGTCATGTATCAAATTTGAGACTTTCATGTTAATATAAGTCATCTTCTTTCCATCTCTCTGTAAAATTGTGCTAAAACACTCAGGCATGCAGAATCCAGCTGAGGGTTGTTGTATTGTTGTAATGTAGGTTTGATTACAGTGGTATCGTGACCAGTTTTAGTCAACTCCCTTGTTATATTTCTCTGTATTACACTGAATGGCTCGGGCATGGAGGATCCAATCGAGTTTTTGTAGCTACATTGTGATGTAGGTTTGATCATTGTGTTGTTTTGACTGTGTTATTTGGACATATTTCAATGTCTGAAGCTTGAGCTCAAAAGTGATCTTGAGTCTGATTTTTTCTTCTCCAAGGTTCTTGAAATCCTTATGCTCTTAGTAGTCTTGTTCACCTTTCTCACTAATTCTTCCCTCTTCTCACACTTAAACTCAATTCATTGACTGAAGTTAATGTGGCTCGCACTTCCTTGTGCATTTCTTTTTCAGTATTGTGTTGAACGTCATTCATGTATTGAGTTTTTTCCATTGACCTCCACTCATATAAAACCAACATCCACCAAAAAATTTGATGGGTACTGGGATTATCCTCCCATAATGTGAGGGTGACTCTCAGTGCTAACAGTTTCCATCTTGTCTATTGGAAGTAATTCTCTCATCACTTCCTTAAATGTATGTGCCTTGTCCAACACATCCTGCAGTTTCTATCCAATTTCCTGCATCTTTGCATCTTCTATCAATTGAGTCCATACTTATTTTCTTTCTTCATATAGCTTGGCACACTCTACTTCTAGACTTATGATGTTTTTTACGGTTGTTGTCATCATCATTTCCATTTCTCTCTTTCCTCTGGTGGAGTGCTCAGTGTTTGACATGCCTCCAAATTGGTGATCTTCGTGCGGAAGCCCTGAATGGCTTCGCTAATATTCAAAACTTGTTCTTCCAATAGAGTATCAACTTCTATTGGTATCTATGGAAAAATTTTGTGCACTTCCTACACTGCATTTTTCAACCTTCCCGCTCTCTGGTTAGCCTCATCTCGTTCCATCATAACCTTTTTTGTATGCAATGTTGACTTACCATTTGTCACTTTGGTCAATTGCATCATCTTCAACTTTGTGTGAAAATGTATCTTCTGCATAATTCTTATATTCAAGCCAATTAATACATTCATCGACAACTGCGACAAGACTAAGTCAATATGATTTAATGTTTTCATTTTCTCTTGCATATTTGTCGAGGGGAAATCTAATTCTCTTTATAATAACTTCATTACTCTGTACTCTCCTGATGTTTCTAAGGGTGAGAGGTCGCCAGTATTGATTTTTTCATCTTCTTTATATGCTTCATCCATTCTTCCTCTGCACTTTTCTCTGGTGCTAACTTTGTTCCTTCCAAAATCTGGCACAATGAATTTATTTTCTCCTTCACATACATGTGTATCTCCTCTTGTTTCTTCATCGCTTGCTCAAAATCCTCCTTAGTAAGCTCCTTGAATTGATCTATGATCTTGTATAAGTCATTGTATGTTAGTGCTTGAATGGTTGTTTCCCTCATAGCTTTCGTCTTCTTGCACAACGATACTACTTTCCCCTTGTTTGCGTCTTTCCTCTTCTCTCTTGACTATGGTATAGTATTATGTTTGTCACCTGTTCCATTTCCTTTTTTTCTCTATCCTTATTTGTCTTCATTATCCCCCTCTTCTTCTACTTTTGGTTGTTTTGTCTCTGGTTTCTCTATTTCTGTCATTGGAATCTTCCAATCGACATCCCAATCTTTCATGATATGTCTCATTTCTTCTTTAGTCACCCTAAATATTATGGTCATCCATTCTTGAGTTGGGTCCCTCTTCGCCTAAGTGTACATATGATGGCATCCTGTCATAAAACGTGAAAATTCCTTGTACGCTTATACCACTTGTGGTAATATGTATGGTTTATATTGAATACATTGTCGAATTACCTCCTTATAGATGTAAAAAGAGATGTTGTTATCAAGTTGTCTCCCATTGTGTTCAATATGCCCCAAGTTAGTGTATCTCGTTGCCAAACATGGTTTGTTCATAGATGACATACATTGTGTGTCTTCTATCTCCCTCCAAGCCACTAATTCTATCAATATTAACAACCATGTGTAGTGGAATTTTGTTTCCTTGTCCTATGCCTCTCTGCAATCTATCAAAAAATGAATTAATAGGATTGTATCCCACTTCATTTGCACACTTGTGCGTTGCTTCTATCACACTTATTGGCACTTGATCCTTGTGAAACTTCCTCAACAATTTGCAATCCAACACTTGTGTCGCAAACTTGAAGCACTCATCATTGATACTCGCTACATCAAGCCTGTGTGCTCCTCTCAACACATCAAAATTATCTTTCATCTTCTTCAACAAATATGTTTCATTCGACTTATATATAAAAACTGGTAATGGGTCCTCCCCTACCATTGGAAACCCTAATATTCACACAATCAACTATGTATCTATGGACATGGCTTTGTCCAGCCATAGGTATCCTTCATGGATGCAACTCAATAACATCCTAACACAGGTGTTGATATGGGTGCTCCTACCAAAGTGCAGGATCTCTAACAAATTCATAATCCCTGATTTCTCCAACCCTACTTCCCAAGCCTGTGGCTCAACTAGGATAAACGATGTCTGTGGGAAAATGATTTTCTTTAGATATTTCTTTGGTGTTAAATCCAAGAACTTATTCTCATATGATAGGTTGTGATCTACAAATTTTGGATTCACCACTATACCGAGCATACATTCTTAAATGATTACACCTAGTGGAATTTCTAGCTCCATGAGCTCATATTTTGTTTCCTTTTGTAACCTGACTAGCTTCATTGTCGGCTTCCTCAATGGTCTATACTCATTTGGAAAGTTTTTCGAACTTGGTTCTGACTCGGATTCTCTTAGGGTTCCTTCCTGTATAGGTGCTACTGGTGTCTTAGTGTGTTGTTTATTTTCTCTCGATGTCGATGTCATTGCTACCTTTGGTGGCACCATATCTCTGTGTGACACACTTCCCTTGACAACTAACTCCTTCAAATCCATGTGTGTTTTCTCGGCTCTCTTCTCTAGCTGGTCTCAAATGAAAATAACTCATTTTTGTCGACCTCTCAACTGCTTTTATAACTTATCATCGGTTGTTACTTTCCCTTTTCATGCCCCAAACCTATATTATAATCAAACTTGTACTCACATTCAATTCTTTACATACTTTGTAATAAATTCATATTCTTTTGTGGATCATGGTCTAGATCTTTTCATTTTGTCACAGTCTCATCGTTTATTTTCATTTATGACTACATGTCTCTGTTGCTTTTTTGGTATGATCTCTCTTTAATGTTTGTCCCATCATGTATTCTTTTTAATGTTTTTACTTCCCTCTACGTAGATCTCTTTCACACTTCAATCCTTCTTCATATGCACAATTCCTCCCTCTTTCTACATCTCTCCGACACTTTCTAGATTTATTTCCTTACTTATTTAACCTTGTGCATCACTTCAATCATCAAATTATTTAATTCCTTTTCTTATTTTATTTTTCTCTCTATAATACACTATAGTACAAGAACTATGGCACACATAGTGTGTGCTCAGACTAGTGTGCGAAAGTATGACTGTCCCTATATAATTTCAGCCGACTACCGTTAAACATACCTTCCAGAACTTTTCCATTCAGTTTCTCCAACTAAAAAACACTTGTATCTATCAAAAAGCTTATCACATATGGACCTAGAGAATGCATTTGAAACTTCCCAGGGTACTGCAAAAACTTGTTACCATATAGAAAAACTAAGTCTCATGTCTGGAACTTCTTTTTTTTAATGTGCCTGTCATTCCATTCTTTCTCGCGTGCTTTCTGAACTTTCTGATGGAAACCTATGACAAATCGGTCCCCTTCCATCTCTACTAGCTCTGAAAGTCTCTTCTCCACTATGCCATAATCTATAAGATCTATCAGTGCAATAATGTGTAGGATGGGTACTATGAATTCCACAAGCATAAAACTTCTTTGGCCATACACTATTATGAATGGGATCTTTCCTATCAACTTCTTACTTGTACTCCTATACACCCATAACACTACTATAATCCTCAAGTCCTAGTCGTCTCGGCTTACATTACAAACCTTCATCAGTGCATGCTCTAGGATCTTATTGAATGCTTCTACTGTCCCATTTTCCTAAGGATGATATGGTGTACTCTTCTGATGATGAATCTGAAACTCCTTTGTCAAAGTTTCAATCATCCTATTTATAAAATGAGTTCCTTGATCACTCATTAGAATTCTCAGGCATCCAAATATTTTCACCACATTTTCAAAAAAATAACTACGCAGTTGTCTCCACACTACAATCTCTGATCGGTTCTGCTTCAACCCATCTGGTAAAGTAATATGTCACAGTAATGTTGTATCTAGCTCTTGGTCTATTTGTTGGTGGATTAATCAGTCCAACAAAATCAATGGCTCATTTATCAAAATATTGTAATGTCACTTGTGGTACTAACAAAATCTCATCTCTCCTTGGAGGATTCCCAATTCTTTGGAAAACATCACAAGTCTTACAAAATTCCTTCGCATTCTTATGAAGGGTAGGCCACCACAATGTTGCACAAAAAATATTCTGAGTTGTTTATTTTCCTACGTAGTTTCCTCCTGCAACCCCTTCATGTTCCTCTGACAATATCACATGTCTTTCATGTTCTAATACACATCATCGTACAATAGCATATTTTCCTAACTTGTACAAATTTCCTGCTATAAGTTGATAATTTGTTAACTTATTACTAATTACTTTTTATGTGCAACTGTAAAATTAGGTGGGGTTACTCCTATACTTAAGAACTAAACTATGTCTACAAAATAGTCATCAACCACATGTAATATAAATAAGTGAGTGTCTGGTAAGTTGTCATCCATGTATGCACAATAAGTGATTAGGTCCTGAATTAAATTTCCCTGGTTTCACAATTAACTCAAAGTCATATTCCTGAAACAATAATATCCATATGCATATTCTTCCCCCCAACACTATCTTATTAACCAAATATATTAGCGTAGAATGGTATGTGTACATATTAAAGTGGGAACCCAACAAGTAATGTCTAAACTTTTGCAATGCATACCCCATTGTTAATCCTTTACGTTCTGTAGTAGTATAATTTAGTTTGGTAGTTGATAACTTCCTTCTTGCAAATGCAATGGGATGATATATATATCCTTCTCTAGGTTGAGATAACATTTCACCTAAAGCTACATATGGTGCATCCAAGTGAACATGAAACTCCTTCTTCCAATCTGGAAATATCAAAATCGACACGGTAACCAATTTATGCTTCAAAGTATCTAAACCTTCCTGACATTCCTCATTCCATTGAAACTTATTATCCTTATTTATCAATTTTTCCATCAAGGTTGTGATCATGACATATCCTATAATGAACTTCATGTAGTACCCTATATGCCCTAATGTTGTTCGTAATTATTGCACTGAATTTGATGATGGTAAATCAACAATCACAACAATCTTCGCAGGATCTACCAAAGGTCCTTTCTTACACACTACATGGCCCAGTTAGATACCAAACCATGCACATATTCAAATTCAAAGATATTTGAAACTACCTAAACCTATCTAATATCAAGCACAAAATCTCAATATGATCTTTCAATAGGCTAAACATTTTCCAGTCATCTAAGTATACTTCTAAGAACGTATGGATGAATTATTTAGATGATGCTACAACCACTCTAGAGAATATGACTGGTTCATTCTTCAATCCAAAATGCATCATTGTGTATTGGTAACATCCCCATTCTATCGGAAATGTAGTCTTATATCTATCTTCCTGCACAATATTGATCTGATGATATCCCGAAAATACATCAGTGGATGAATAAGATTCTTGTCCTCCTACGTTCTCCAATACTTCATCTGTAAATGGTGTAGGGAATGGATCATGTAAGAAAGAATCATTTAATTTCCTCAAATCTACACAAATTATGATCCCTCCTATCTTCTTATCCTGAACTATCATTGGACTAATCCACTATGATTCTGTGACAGGTTCAATAATTCCATCTTCCAACATCCTGTCTATCTCCGCTTTCACCTTATGCTTATACACCAGATTCAATCTGTAGGGTCTCTACTTCACTGGCTTAGCATCTGGCTTCAAGGGGATCTTCATCTCTCCTAACTCCCCAACAATCCCTTTCATCTCTAAAAATGTAGTCAGAAACAGGTCATGATATTTGCATAGTCAATCAGCTATCTTTTCAACATTTTCTTTATTCCAATAGTCTCATATGTTTGCAAACTTGGGCTTATATTTTGTACCAATATTTACTCTGCACATTCTCAATGGATTTGCATACACAAGAGATTCAAGTTGTGGTCCTTCTACTACGTGCTCTCCTTCATTTTATGGCATTTTCACATTTCTTGGATCTTTGTCCTCCTCTTGGTCTTCTTCAACAACATTATAATAGTGGAAAACTTCTTCAATTGTCACAGAAAGATCTATGCACTCTACATATAGGTACCAGTTCTATCGATTATTCTAATGTAAAAATCTTGTTCTTGATGACCTGCAAGTTGAGTCAATCAAAGGAGCATCATATTCAAAACCAAATGATCCAGGAGGATCTTGGTGGCCACCCACCTTGTCCAACTAGCTCAAAATTGTTTTTTGGCAACTTAATTTTTTTAGCATTTTTTCGGTCCTGAACTTCCAAGGCCATTTTGAGGGCCCAAACGACACTTTTTCACGATTGGACACCTAAATGATGGCCAAAGACTCTAATTGAACCCCCTAAATGAAGATCATCATCAATTCCTTTCCAATGAGCTATTGTGCGCCCTAAATAAAGATCGTATGCAAACGTTACAACCCCAGAAAGTTGATGTACTAACTTACCCCAATGGGGCCCACATGACTTTTGGCACTTCATATCCTAGGGTTAGGTTTTTGGATGTCTAGGGTTTTGGAATTCATGTTTATTGTAAAAAGGACTTCAGAGCCTCATTTTACTCATCTTCTTTCGAATGAGAATAGACATCACATCTCTTCTCAGAGATAAGCTACCAGCGCAAGCTTGTTTTCAGTCTACATTATATAGTTTTCAGCATATTTCTTATTGAATAGAAGTCAAGTTTTACTGTATCTTTGCTATTTTTCACTATGTCTCTGTGTGAATATTATATATATGTGGTTTCATTTCATTCCTCTCATAAATCCGGATCAGTGGTATCAGAGCGGTCTACTCCTTGTTGTTTTTTTAATGCATGTACCCAATGCGGTCAGGGTATAGAGAGTTGGATATCAAGTTTGTTTCTCTTGAGGAAAAATTCTCTCGCACGCCCAAGAAACTGTCCATGGTGGAAGAAAATAAATACGATGATACAGGAGATCCTTTCAAAATGTTACTCGAGGAATCCCTTGAGCGACATAGGAACGCAATGATGGACAACTTTGCACAAATACTTCAATGACCGCTAATAAGTGATGCATCCACCTAAAGAAGAGGCATCGCCCCCTTCAAGGCACAACTCAATTTTAATATTCCTATATTTGAAGTTCAAATAGATGCAGAAGTCGTAGATAAATGGTTAAACCTTCTAGAAGGGAACTTTTATGTCCACAACTTTTTCGATAGAGAAAATATTACATTTGCGCTCCTCAAGGTTGTCCCCGATATCAAAGATTGGTGGGAGACTTTATGTGAGAAAAAAGAAATAGAGGGATCCACATTATTTGCAGTTTCTCCCACTTGGGGTTCCTTTATGGATTTTATTAAGGAACAATACTACCCTGTTGGAATTTATGATGACTTGTATACAAGATGGACCACAGTGCGATAGGAAAGAGACCAAGTAGTGTCAAAGTTCACTAATGTTTTTCATACCTTGCACACCAAGCTGGGTATAAAATATTATGAGCGACATATCATGCTCAAGTACCATGACGTTTTGCATAGATACATCTAGACAGAAATGGAGTTTTTGGACATATCATCCTTGGGTGCAACCTATCGAAATTTCATCAAAATCGAGTCGAAGTTGAAATAAAATATGTGATGGTTTGGGTCTGGGAACCCCTCACAGCATAAACGGGGCAAGGGAAGCCCCAAACTGGAGAACAAGGGACATAGAAAAGATGGGAAACCTTAATACAACCATTCCAAGCCACAAGAAAATAAGGACAATGGGAAAATGAAGAAACATACCAGGAAGTGGGGCGACTTCCATAAGAGCCCCTAGCATAACACTGTTGATTTCCGCTCAAAGCAATCATTGGTGGTTGAGGTAAAAGCATATGAATCAGATGTGGGTTCTAACTCTAAGTCAAAACCAAAAAAGGGGAGATGGATCATTGACACAGAACCCAGTGCCATTGTTTCTACCACCAAGATCCATCTCGATGAACCCAGTGATCCAAATGAAGGCGAGCGCCTCTTTCATTAAAAAATGTGGGTAAAAGGCACTTCATTGCACTTCATCGTTGATAGAAATAGCTAGAATAACCTCATCTCAGCAGATGTCATCAAGCGACTAGCCCTGTCAACAACGTCGCACTTGCATCCCTACAACATCAGATGTCTCCATCAAAGAAGTGATCTTCACGTCAGCCAAGAGTGTCTCCTATCATACGACATCAAGCCATTCAAAGATGAGGTATTGTATGATGTTTCTCCCCTTGAATTTTGTGAGGTTATTTTGGGCCAAAATTATATATGGAAACGTCATGTTTTATATGATTCAAGGCCTCACAGTGTTATTATTACTTTGAACAGAAAATTGTACAGGATTCTCAAGATGGTCCCACCTAGTGTTATTTCCTTGATCTCTGCCAAGCAATGTAGGAAGGTCATTTCTCATACCAGGAATTTTTTCATATTCATGATTTTCTCTCAGAGTGAGCAAAAGGTTGCAGCCATATACATGGCCTTTGCGTCTGACCTCACCACATAGCAGAAGCAAGTGGATAATGCCATTGAAGAATAAAAAGAAATCTTATCATCACCTACTGTCGTACCTCTGCACTATTAGGTCAAGCAGCCCATCGATCTAACCCCTAACGCACTGCTACCCAATGGGCCAATATATCATCTCTCTCTGCTAGAAAATGAGGAGGTCAAGCATTATATCCAAGAACTTCTCCAGAAGGGGCACATCCGACCTATCTCATTACCTTGTGGAAGCCCATTCACACTGGTGCAGAAGAAATATGGGACTTAGAGACTCTGCATTGATTACAGAGCCCTAAATAAAATCACAGTCATGAACCAATACCCAATTAACTAAATCGACAATCTTCTTGATCATCTCAAAGGGGGGAAATACTTTAGTAAGATTGATCTGAAGCCTGGCTACCATCAGGTCTCAATAGAATAGAAAGATGTATGGAAAACCTCCTTCAAGTCAAAAGAAGGTATGTTTCAATGGTTGGTCATGTACTTTGGTTTGAAAAATTCCCTAACAACATTCATGAGGATGATGGATGATATTTTGCAGCCTTTCACTAATTTATTTGTGGTGGTGTATCTGAATGACATCCTTGTCTACAACAAGACTTGGGCAGGACACTTGCAGCATATTCAACTAGTTTTGCACACTTTGCGACAACACAAGCTATATGCCAACTTGGAAAAATTCTCCTTCGGCATGGACATGGTCTAGTAACTAGGCTACATTTTTTATGTGCATGGTTTGAATGTTGATCCAACCAATATCCAAGTCATTTGTGACTAGCCAGGCCCAACCATGCTTACTGAGCTTCAGAGCTTCTTAGGCCTTTCCAATTTCTATCACAGGTTGGTGTTGGGATTCTCCCATATTGCATGGGCCCTCATCCAAATAACCAAGGGTGGTGGTAAGGAAAAATTTGTGTGGGGCTTCTCCCAACAGAAAGCGTTCGATGATATAAAGCAATTTTTGTTCTTCTCCCCGGTGCT
>JASDQU010884485.1:19003-33672 GCA_032191745.1 Picea mariana
GTTGGGCACAAACACAGCTATCGCTAATTTCCATCTTTAGGATTGGCTATTGTGCCATTTGGGCCATCTCTGCATTCCATCAAGTGAGTGGGAAAATCTAATTTTGAAATCCCACTACAGTTGGGTGGCAGGACACTTCGGCATGGAAAAAAAAATGGCAGTGTTGTAGCGACATTTTCTACTAGCCAAAAGTTCGATAGGATTTCAACAAGTATATCGAGTCATGCACTGCCTGAGCTATTTCCAAACTGGCCACTAAGAAATAAGGCATGTACACTCTTCTTCCTACTCCTGACAGGCCCTGGGGATCCATCTCAATGGAGTACATGCCAGGTCTTCGATCCAAAAAGTGGGAAAATGACTATGTTTTTTGGTTGTTTATCTCTTTTCCAAGATGTCGTTTGTAGCCGCCTACAAGAAGAGGATCACAACGGAGGTCGTTGCCGAGATATTCTTTGGAAGAGTGTGGGTACACTTTGGAATCCAACAAATTATTATTTCATATCGCGACAGTCAGTTCCTCAACACATTTTGGTCGAGCATCTGGTCATCACTGGACACCAAGCTCATCAAGTCCACTTCCTTCCACCGTCAGATGGATGTCCAAACCGAGGTCGTCAACCGGATGATCATGCACATCCTATGCATGTACAATTCCAAGCACCCCCACACTTGGGATAACAGTCTTCCCTATGTTCAACACAACTAAAACAGATCCATACATAGCTCAATCAGCCACATCCCCTTTCAGGTGGAGTTGGTATTTCAACCATTGGGTCCCATGGATGTTGCACTACCCCTTGCGGCCACCCAGGTAAATTCATTGCATGCTCCAACTAGAGCTAACAAAGCCACCTGATTCATTGAGCAGATCCAACACATCCTCCAACATGTTCAAGAAATTTTACAAAAGTTCAATTCCAAGTACAAGAAGTACCATGATCAACATTGGGTGCCAAACCAGTTTCAGGTGGGAGACAAAGTTTGGTTGAACTTGTAGAAATAATGTCTTACAGGGCCTCATCAGAAGCTTCATCCACTCTGTTATGGACCCTACACCATCACCAAGGTTGTGGGTGACAATGATTTTGAGCTCAAACTTCCCCCCTTCCTTGGATTTCACCCAATGTTCAATGTGGACCTCCTTCAGCCTTATTTTCCACTATTATTGGATACCTCGGAGATAGCAGAACAATTGACACCAACACAGCTCAACCCTGACTGGATGGTGTTTGCGCTAGAATTTGACTCTTGACTACTAAAGAGTCAAGCCTAGAACACCTTGATTTAATTGGTTTTAGGAAAACTTAGAGAGTGGTAGGATCATCATGAAGGCAGTGAGATGAATGAAAATCAATAGTTGGCCATTGGGCATGGAGTCCATTAAAAAAAATAACCTTGTCTCAACATTATATGGCAAGCAGGTCAAGCTAAAAAAACTTAGATCAGCTCCAAGTCTATAGAGAAATGGAATGAGGAAATGAAGAAAACAAAACTGCGAGTTAATAAAAAACCAACCTGATCCTTGATACACTTACAAGGAAGAATACTCAACATTTAGAAACCCTTTCTGATTGTGAATATAAGAACTTGAATATGTGTGTGGCGAAAATTAAAGCATAACCAATACAATAACTCTCTCAACACATAATTTGCATACATATACTTGATAATAGAAGAATACATATTCAAGAAGATAACAGAAAAATGATTAACGCAGAATAACAAACTCATCAGAAACTTTATTATTAGTTGAAATCCTTACATACAAGTGTTGACAAGATCTTCAAAATATTACATAGGTTGTTCACCTTCTACAACTCTCTCTCAGTCCCTTGGACTGAATCCTCCCCTCTTTCATCTAATTTCACTTACAATATATAGATATGCTAATGAAAACTTTCGATCCAAAAACGAATGGGATCAAACCACTGCTTGGCCTAATCATAGAGATTACTTACATAAATTTTTGTATCTAAAACAGTAGATAATATTATATTTGTTCCTTGATCCTATTTTTATGGTCAATCTTTTACCATGCTATTATTAGACATTCTCGATGCCAAACGAATTGGAAAATATCTATTCAGATGCCAATGTTGTCGATCCTCATCCTCCATGACACCTTAAAACCAATTATGCCATGCTGGAACTTGATCCAATTAAAATATGCATTATTCCAGATCAATGTGTAACTCCTGCAGAAAATTTGTTGTTTCCCCACACATTTTTACTGCGAGACTTTATAAATAATTGAATCTTATTTGAATATGAGAGTGTACTTTGTTCTTTAGATGATGAAGTGTTGGAATGACTGTCTTTATATCATCCTTCTTGAATAATGGAAATATAAAATGTCCTTGAAGAAAAATTTCAAACCAATGCTTGCAATAGCACAAATGCCAATACTTTCTGCTACCAAAGAGTTCTATCCTAGCTGCCACTAAACCTCATATCTTCATCCCATATGTTCTTTCTAGTACCTTCTAATTTTCCAATTTAATCTCTTGATGCAGTCTTTATCCTCGAGTAGTATTCTTCAATCCTTCAATAATACTTTGGATTCTTTATGAACCTTATTTTTTTGAAGAATAAGCTTATTCAGATATAATCCACTCAACAAATGAAGGTATTTTCAAGTTGTTAAATCTTCATAACACCAACAATCGCTCCACACCCAATATACAGCACGACATCCTCTATTATTGCACCCACTATCATAATGATACTCTGTTGTAGTGTATTAGCCCAACAAATGAGGACTCAACCTGCAAAAAGAAGTATGTACTCATACTGAATCAATTTGTACCTAACTACATTGTACTCCCCATATAGATCTTTGATCGCTCCAGTATGAAAATAGCATAAGGATGAAGGGTTTTTAGGTCAAATCCTACACTATTGGCACCCTCCAAATCAAGAACAGAGCGTGCAAACTCAATGACAATAGCCTGAATCTCCAAGCAAATGCCAAATAGGGTATTATATTTCTTTCGAGCATAAGTTGACAAATTTTTCTTCCTTCCATAGTTCATCTTCTAGATTCAATAAGCCCACTAGTATATCATAGAAGGGACTCTTGTGTGGAAATTCCTTATCAAGGCCGCGTAAACTCTGTTTGAAATAAAAACTCTGACAAATGTGTGTATTCCATTTGGAACTCTTCACAGAATAGAAGCAATTCAGGAGTCTTGGCTTTAAATATCTATACAACACATTGGCAGAATGCACAAACTTTGAACCTCGCAGCGACTGATATATGAAGTGCTAATAATGATCCCAAGTGAAGATCTGAGAAGACTTGATGATCTGGTGAAATTCAATGGTAACTATTCTAAGTCTTCATACAGACTTTCTTTAAATTTATTCTCCAAGACATAACTCTAAGGGAATAGAAAACAACCATCGGAAAAACATGCACCAACTCCCTTAATATTGTTATAGCACTTTCAAATCCTTGACATCTCAGCGCATAGTGTTTATAATTGTTTTGAAAAGGCTCAATACTCTCGTCACACCTGGCAGTTGGATTCGATACCTGGTGTGAGTTGTCGTCGAGCGCTGCCATAGGCGTTAATGCTCCTCCCCTTCATGAATACGAGACAACTCCTCCTTGGTTTCAACTTCAATGGGTTTATCCTTTATAACAAGAATATCATGGTTTTTGATAAAACCTGTAAGAATAGCAATATCCTGGAGAAGAGTTTCTGTTTTTGTTTTCCAAAGCTTGATGCCTTGACAGATGTAAAATTGATTATTCCATTCAATTTATTTACAATAATTTGATTGAAGAGGATGAATCTGAATTTAAATATGAAAGAAAGGAATTATAAGAGATCTCTCCCTTGGCTTTGGTGCTTGGTCTTTGTGGTGTGACTTAGTAGTTGGTGCTCAATCCTCGGTGTAGCGCTCGGGTGCTTTGATGATGAAATCTCGAATAAATTGGAGATTAGCCCAAAGGAGACGATATTTTTTTTTTGGCAAGAACTTTAAAAAGAATATCCCAAATGCTTTAATAGAAAGCATATAATACTTGAAAATAACAATCTTTCACCTAAATTCTTGCATTTGGAATCTCGAGCATCTCTTACAAAAATTATTAATTTGTTTTTTGAAGGCGCTACTGGAAGTTCTTGTAGTGAAATTTTTTCTTTGAAGTTGCTCAAGACATAAACAAAGCTAACATGGGCTCCAAAGGGGATGGCATGCTCCCTGTGAGTTGCCAAGAATAAGAATACCTATGCCTGATCCTAAGAACATCCCTGCAACTTATTCAAACTGAAAAAATGAAAGAACTTGAAGCCACTAGTGTTTCCATTGGGCTATGGAGTCTTATCACTGTTATTCTGCTATAAACCACACCAAACTAAAAAAAAAAGTACTCGAGGACAAACATGTCCATCTGCCTACTCCTACTTCTATTCAACAAAAAACAGTTGATCATGTGTAATCATACTTCCAATGAAGCCATGAAAGCATATTACTAACAAATTGAAATCTTTCAATTTTGTGCAAAGTCATGAAAGCAAGAACTGCAGAGTGTAAATATCAATCTTGGAGATTATATTTACAGACCAATAATTCGGTATTTATGATGACAACAGTTGAAACTTTTTCGTTGCAAAACATCTCCATATAAATGGCAACTGGATCTCGAAACTTATACAAAACTAGTTGTTGCTCAACAATTGACAAAGAGGAAAGCATTATCAACTGCTCTTTTATTTCTTTTTTATTTGCTTTACTATATCCTTGTGATTCAGATCCATAACTATCATATGTTGTCCCATTACATCCAGAAACTTTAGAGAGAAAGGAAGTAACATGTTCTAGGTCTTCAATATCACTATCTCCATAGTGATCAAACGAAGGTGGACCATAAAGAGATATAACTTGAGAGACCTATTGATAATATTCTTCAATGGTAGGCTCATTGTATGATCCTACAACAAGAGTTTGTTGAAAAGACACTTGTTCTTCCCCATGATATTCTTCCTCTTTTTCTTTAAAAATATCTTCACAAATTTCATGACCAAAATCTTCTTCTACAAAATCTTCATGAAGCTCATCACAAGAGGAAAATTCTACTATCTATTGAACATAAGACTTACACCTTTCACAACAATCTTTAAGAAGTGTGTCAGTAGAATAATACATTTTACAATACTTGTTGAATGTTTCATAGAATTCCTTCAAAGAAGATATGCTGAAAGCAGGAAGCGACCGGAACCATTTCTGAGCATCACCATCTAATGAATATATGAACATATTCATGAGAGAATCTTCATGATAGACATCCAATTGATATATGCACCAATGAAACTTGACAAGTTGTTGTTCTGGATTATCCTCCTCCTTTCCACTAAAAATAGGAATAAAGTTTGCGCATTCTGAGAAAGAAGGTGCAGGATTAGGAAAACCAAGAACAGTTGAGAAATTGAGAGGTGAAAACCTCTGATCCAAAATAACTTTCATGGCCATTGTTGTTCTGTATCAGTGAAGTCGCCAACAGGTTATTCCTTCATGGAGTGGAGTCGCCATGGTGAATGATATGCAATCTGATATATGTTCACTTCTTGTTCACCATCAAGAAGAGAATCTGATCAATGTCGTTCTCCCAGGGAAGATCACTTCGTTCTTTGTTCCCCAGTAACAGTGCCAAAATATGCTAAGGCTAGAAGTTCACTCACTGCTAAAGAGTCAAGCCTAACACACCTTGATTTAATTGGTTTTAGGAAAACTTAGAGAATGGTAGGATCATCATGAAGGTAGTGAGATGAATGCAAATCGCCAGCTGACCATTGGACATGGATTCCATTAAAAACAATAACCATGTCTCAACATTCTATGGGCAATAGGTCATGCTAACAAAACTTATATCAGCTCCAAGGCTATAGATAAATGGAATGAGGAAATGAAGAAAACAAAATTGAAAGTTAATCAAAAAGCACCATGATCCTTGATACACTTACACGGAAGAATACTCAACATTCAAAAACCCTTTCTGACTGTGAATATAAGGACTTGAATATTCCTATGGTGAAAATTAAAACATAACCAATACAATAACTCTCTCATAAGAACTTGAATATTCCTGTGATGAAAATTAAAGCATAACCAATACAATAACTCTCTCAGCATAGAATTTGCATACATATACTAGATAGAAGAAAAATACATATTCAAGAAGATGGTAGAAAAATGATTAACATAGAATAACAAGTTGATCAGAAACTTTATTATCATTTGAACTCTTTACATAGAAGTCTTGACAGGATCTTCAAAATATTACATAGGTTGTTCACCTTCTGCAACTCTCTCTCAGTCCCTTTGATTGAATCCTCCCCTCTTTCATCTAATTTCATAGAAAACTTTTGATCCAAAAACAAAGGGGATGAAATCATTTCTTGGCCTAATCATAGAGATTACTTACATAAATTTTTGGATCTAAAATAGTAGATAAGATTATATTTGTTCCTAGATCCTATTTTTATGGTGAATATTTGACCATGCTATTCTTAGACATTCTCGATGCCAAACGAATTGGAAAATATCTATTCAGATGCCAATGTTGTCGATCCTCATCCTCCATGTCACCTTAAAACCAATGATTCCATGATGGAACTTGACCCAACTAAAATCTGCATTATTCCATATCACTGTGTAACTCCTGCAAAAAATTTATTGTTTTCCCACGTATTTTTACCGCGAGACTTTATAAATATCTGAATCTTATTTGAATATGAGAGTGTACTTTGTTCTTTATATGATCAAGTGTTGGAATGACTGTCTTTGTATCATCCTCATGAATAATGGGAATATAAAATGTCCCTTAAGAAAAATTTCAAACCAATGCTTGCAATAGAAGAAATACCAATACTTGTTGCTACCAAAGAGTTCTATCTCAGTTGCCACTAAACCTGATATCGTCATCATGTCTATTCTTTCTAATACCTTCTTATTTTCCAATTTAATCTCTTGATGTAGTCTTTATCCTCGAGCAGTATTATGCAATCCTTCAATAATACTTTGGATGGTTTATGAACCTTCTTTTTTTGAAGAATAATCTTATTCAGATATAATCCACTCGAACAAATGAAGATATTTTCAAGTTGTTAAAGCTTCATAACACCAGTAATCGCTCCACACCCAATATACAACACGACATCCTCTATGATTGCACCCACTATCATAATGATACTCTGTTGTAGTGTATTAGCCCAATAAATGAGGACTCAACCTCCAAAAAGAAGTATGTCCTCATACTGAATCAATTTGTGCCTGACTGCATTGTACTCCCAATATATATCTTTGATCACTCCAGTATGAAAATGACATAAGGCTGAAGGGTTTCTAGGTCAAATCCTACACTATTGGCACCCTCCAAATCAAGAACAGAGTGTGCAAACTCAATGACAACGGCCTGCATCTCCAAGAAAATGCCAAAATAGGGTATTATATATTTTTCGAGCATAACTTGACAAATTTTTCTTCCTTCCATAGTTCAGCTTCTAGATTCAATAATCCCACTAGTGTAGCATACAAGGGACTCTTGTGTGGAAATTCCTCATCGGTTGGGTAAATTTTGTTTGAAATAAAAACTTTGAAAAATGTGTGTATTCCATTTGGAACTCTTCACAGAATAGAAGTAATTTAGGTGCCTTGGATTTAAATCTCTATACAACACATTGGCAGAATGCAAAAACTTTGAACCTCGCAGCAAATGATAGATGAAGTGCTAATAATGATCCTTAGTGAAGATATGAGAAGACTTGATGATATGGTGAAATTCAATGGTAACTATTCCAAGTCTTCATACAGACTTTCTTTAAATTTCTTCTCCAAGCCATAACTCTGAGGGAATAGAAAACAACCATCGGAAAAACATGCACCATCTCCCTTAATATTGTTATAGAACTTCCAAATCCTTGACATCTCAGCACATAGGGTTTCTATTTGTTTTGCAAAGGCTCAATACTCTCGTCACACCTGGCAGTTGGATTGGATACCTGGTGTGAGTTGTTGTCGAGCACTGCCATAGGCGTTAATTCTCCTCCCCTTCATGAATACGAGACAACTCCTTCTTAGTTTCATTTTCAATGGGTTTATCCTTTATAACAAGAATATCATGGTTTGTTATAGAACTTGTAAGAATAGCAATACCCTGGAGAAGAGTTTCTCTTTTTTTTCCCAAAGCTCGATGCCTTGACAACTATAAAATTGATTATTCCATTCAATTTATTTGCAATAATTTGATTGAAGAGGATGAAGCCGAATTTAAATATGAAGGAACGGAATTAGAAGAGATATCTGCCTTGGATTTGGCGCTTGGTCTTTGTGGTTTAACTCGGTAGTTGGTGCTCAATCCTTGGTGTAGCTCCTGGGTTCTTTGATGATGACATATCGAATAAATTGGAGATTAGCCCAAAGGAGCCAATATTTTTTTGGCAAAATATTTTTAAAAAAAATATCCCAAATGATTTAATAGAAAGCATATAATACTTGAAAATAACAAGCTTTTACCCAAATTCTTTCATTTGGAATCCTGAGCATCTATTGCAATTTTTTTTTCTTTTTTCGAAGGCGCTATTGGAAGTTCCCGTAGAGAAAATTTGTCTTTGAAATTGCTCAATACAGAAAGAGAGATAACATATGGAACATGCATCCACTGATCATATCATGGACACACAGGTCAAGGGCACTCGCCAACAAAGGATCCAACTTTATCGGGTTGTCAAAGAAGGGAAGCTTCTACACTAAGGCAAATGGCTCACCCGGGCCAAATTCAACATAAATTTCCTCATCTGATGGGGAAAATCAGCGCAATGGAGACCATTGCTTTCTAAGGGGGGAGGATTTGATCCCAGAGGATCTCGTTGGCCACCCACCTTGTCCAACTGAATTAGAACATTTTGGCAACTTACTATTTTTAGTACTTTTTCAGTTCATGAACTTCCGAGGCAATTTTGAGGACCCAAACGACGCTTTTTCACGATCGAGAACCTAAAAAATAAGTAAAGGCTCTGATTGAGCCCACTAAATGAATATCCTCATCAATACATTTCCAATGAGCTATTTGTTCGTCACGATCAAATTTTTATTGTGTGAAATCAAGATTTCAAAATCTAGCGGAATGCTAAATCGGTTTGGAAGCCTGATAAACTAGGAAAGGGGCTAAATACAGTGGGAAAGGGATAAATATGGAAGGAGCGCTAAGCTAATCGGGTTTGAAATGTCGTGGATCATGAGCTCTCAATATCAATGGTCGAGAATGATTTCGGGGGGCGAAGCTGCGCGGGGGTTAACTTTGGAGAGCGGTCTCGAAATTTAAACCACGGTTTTCTCTCGGGGGTACATGGCATCGCCAGGTGCATTTCAGGATGAAAATAGGGTTTCCTCAAACCACTTTCTCGCTCCTCCTAAAAATGGAAAACTCAACAATACACTAACTTGTCTCATCAGTGCCTCTCGTTTCCAGGCATAGAATTATATCTGAGACAAAGGATTTCCTGACTTGAAATGGAAGGAGATAGTCTGGCTGGGTAAGACAAAATGTGGTTTTCCAGGGCCTAGTAAATGATGTCCAGATGTCAATGAAAGAAAGTAAATCAAATGAAGGGCTAAGACAGATTTAGAGGGTGAAGAGAGGGACTGAAATTCCATAGAAGCCATAATCCAGATCAAGAAACGTTTCTTGCTGATCATTGTAATCGGTTACAGAACCGAAACATTTCATTTTAATCTTTGTAATCGGTTTCAAAACCGAAACGTTTCTTTGCAATCACTGTAATTGGTTTCAAACCGAAGGAAACTCATCTCGTATAAATATTAGGACTTCCAAATGTATTAAGGGTTTGCAGAAGTGCAAGGGCACGATTTTAGCTATCTGGAACTTGAATGTAGTTTTTGTAGCAGAATAAAATGCACATGCAGGTGTCTTGAAATCTCCATGAAAAGATTCTAATGGTGGTGGTCTAAGTTTTGTCTTATTTCGTTGTATTGATTTCCTGTGATCTTGATTTCATTTTCACTGTCTTCTGTTTAAATTGGATAGTTAAAGGCCCTAAATTCATCTTATGATGCTCTCGGTTGAAGCAATTTAAACTATGTTGAGTTCTTCCTAACTAAGTCAGAATTCATTTTATTTAATGCTCTGATGCAGTTATGTGTTTTTCCTTTCTTCTTACACTCTGAAAATTATAATATATAACTTAGATTCATTACCTCATTTAGACTTCATCCTATGGAGATTTCAACTGATCAGTCATTGCTTCCATTCGTTTTCAACAATTTTGACTCCATAGCCCTAGATGTCCCTCCCCTTCCTTGCCAGCAAAATTATAAAAAGCCTTTCAAAACAAGAAAACCTAGCCATTGATTTGTTAAAGAAAACTCATCTGTTAAATACCAAGTGACAGGAGAGATCCCTCTCTAATATGATCAAGCTAGTACCTATCTCTAAAGTGGTTTGTAGGTTACCTCTGTCATTTTTTTATCAGCCAAACAAATTTACAGAGTGCTAATATTTTGGCTTCGTTGTTGGGGACGAAAGTTTCATTTTCCCTAGGATAAATGAGAAGGTTTAGACATGATTTATGATGGTGGACAGAGGTCAGACACAAGAAGGTTGTAAATTTCCACTTGTCGACTCCAAGCAAGATTCAAATGCGATTCAGAGACTCCACTGGATGACAAGATCCATTGACAGAGGTATGAAAGGACATCATGGGAGAAAACAAGTACCTAAAGTTGAGTTTTTTCCAAGACATAATATTTTTTGTTACTAATTACCTTTTGTCCTTTCCTGAACATGCTAAGCAAATTCTCCTTTACTTGTTTCATTTGAATGATGATCATGAGAATCTTTCAATTGTATATCCTCCTCTTAAAATTGCACATATATCTCCTCATTGTATCACTGATTTTGATCAAAATCTTCCATCTGAGCCATGTGATTACCATAGCCAAGTTGATGAGCCTCATGAAATCAAGGATGATGTCTCACCTCCTGTACTTGATCCAACACCCTCCAAGATTCAGCATAGATATAGACCTTTAAAATTACCTCACATCCTTCATAATTTTCCTCCAAAGCACTATAAGTACCTACCTATGTTTGATGGAGAATCTAATGCCATCACAGCTGAAAAACACATACAAGATTTTGAATATTTTATAAATTTGTTTGAGATTGATCATGACAATGTTTGTATGAGGGCCTTATCTCAATCCTTCAAAGGGGATACCAAATACTAGTTTAAAAACTTGCAACCAGAGACAATTAGCTCATGGGAGGAATTGAATAATTTTTTTTTGAAATTTTGGGGCAAGAGGAAATATTTGGATCTACATATTACAGAGTTCTATGCCTTGAAAAGGCAAAGAAATGAAACTATTTCTACATGCTTATGTTTATATGCCCATAATAATTTCTTTGTAGAATGATTGTCTAGTGTGTTAGACTGGAAATAATGGATGCCTGTGTATACTTACATGCCATAGTCAGTTTCTGTACAAATGATTAAGGTTGGGGCATGAATTTTCCCCACTGAGAATCGTCTTGTTTGCTTAACTCTCGTAATGTTCTGGGAAGGCTCCTCAAGAGTACTTTTCTCTGGGGAATACCCCATAAACCTTGGAACCGTGTCGAACCTTTACCCAGAGACTCGACTAAGATTTGGGACGATTGCCCAAGAACCTTCTGAAGGTTCATACAATCCAAGTCTGGAAACCTTATGTAAGGAAGGATAGCTCTCTAAGGTCTCAGAGTCGTGGGAGTTTGAAGCCTCGAGAAGTTGAATTTCATGATTCACCCTCAAAAGGGATAGCGAGCCCAATTATAGAAAGAGAAAATACCCTATCATTTGGTAGACGAACGGTCGAAATCCTTTCAGGAATACCCCAGATCTATCGAGACCGATGGATCTAGAGAAGGAGCATAGGCATTAACACCTTGACCCTTTTAGCTTTCGCATGTAGTGATGGGATCCCGAACCGTAGATCCAAGGATCTGACGGAGCCTTATTGACCGTCGATCTTAGCCTTTGTATAGGCAGGAGAGTATCATTTCGCTGACTCATGACTTGGAGTGGTCAAGGGTAGGGCTGAATTAAATCACAATTCGTGAGATCGCAACGTGATCGTGACCATTGGATCCAAGGAATGGGAGAACCATTGGATCATAACTTTCATGGTTATCGCCTATCTGGGGTTCGGAACTTGAGGGAGTTTTATTTCGAGTGTAGAAGTCGCGAAGTGCTGAGCGTCAAGGGCTCGTGCAAACACGTGACCCATCTGCAAGTGGGGACTCTGTGTTTGATAGGTGGCATAACAACAAACGCCTAGAGAAAGGTGGGAACGGGTGACAGGTGATGGACACGTGTCACATTGGGAAAGAGTCAACCCACTGTTGACTTATCGTGGCTTGGGGTTTCGCAGGATGAAGAAGTTGCACCTTGATCGCTAAGGCTGTGAAACGCCAAGAGCTGAGGTCTCGTGTGACGGGCGACGACGACACAACTCATAAACAGAGTATAACGGGGTTGACAAGTGGCGTGTGCACATCGCTTTGGCAGAGTCCATGCAACATTGACCTCTCGCATCTCGGGGATTCGTGAAGGAGGAGCACGAGAGGTCAACACCTCAACTGGCAAGGTTGTGTGTGGTTCTAGTGTTTGGCCTAGCCTACGGTTACATGTAGCAGGCGCTAGTGAGGAGGGATCCATACCCGTATAGTATCTCAGGTATCGGTGTTTGGAGAAAGGGGAGTCGAGAGTCTTGATTCCTGAATCGTGAGTTGCAAAAGGTGCTTGCGCTAAGGCCAGCTTATGGTCGTTTAGAGGAGGATAAGGGAAGAGAGGGTCTACGCTAGGCCCCATAGAAGTCTCAAGGATTCTGTTCCTTAAAGAAAAAGATGAAAAATCTAAGTTGTTGTAGTGGGTGTGTGACAAATTGGTATCAGAGCATGGTTACAACACTTGGCCTACTTGGGCTCATGAACGAGTTGCGCAGAAACTCCATTTGAGGTATTCTTAAAAGGAGTAACCCTCTATCTTAACCCCCTTTAGCAAAAGACGAAGTTAAGAATGAAAATTCCTATTGTGTGTATGCATTTGAAAAATATGAATTATGCATTGATTGTGAATGAATATAATGTTGACTAACAATAAGCGTTTTTATTGCACAACAAGCGGACGATCAACCATGGGAAACTGTAGATGCATAGAATGGTGATGCACCACTAAGTGGGGAATGGCTCCCACAACAGAGACGAAGAGTCTGATGAAAGGAGAGTGGTAGAGACCCCTCCCGATATAGCTGAGACTGTGAGAAGCCTCATGGTCGAACTACAGAGTTGCAAGGCCGACAACGAGAGGTTGATTAAAGAGCAAGAGAAGCAGACAGAAATTAATGCATTCTTGCTGTAGAGTTTATCCGACATACAAAGACAATTGTAGCATGAACCTGACACCAGTCACGCGGACCGACGACAGACAAAGAAAAGTCGAAGTCCACCTAAGATACAGAAACATGGTCTTTTAAGTGGCCACACTGGGAAGAGCACCTCGAGAAAGGTCCACCCCAGAGATAAGGGACAAGCGTCGGATGATTCCTCTGGAAAGGAAAATGGCGACTCAGAGGGATCTTCTAGTAGCAGAACTAGTTCTTATTCCCAAAGAAAATGGAAGAAGTGAAAGCATTCCAAGAGTCACAATCTCGAAGAATTCAAGAAGGCCAAACCACCCTCTTTCGACGGTGAAATAAAGAAAGGGGAGGAAGCAGAGGCCTAGCTGCTTGGACTAAAGAAGTATTTTAGAGGCCATGACTTCTCAGAAAAATTGAAGGCCCGAGTAGCCACTTTCAACTTGAATGGAAAGGCTTCCATTTGGTGGGAATAACTTAAGAATGTAAAAGGGATTCATGAAGAAGACCTATCTTGGGAACGGTTTGAGAAATACTTCAGGAAGAAGTATCTGTCGAAAAATATTTCGATGAAAAGACTAAAGAATTCTATGAACTCAAGCTGGGGCAACGCACCATAGAGGAATATGTCAACAGATTCCTCGAATTGCTGAGGTACGTACCCTATATAAAAATAGAGAAGGCAAAGGTGCAACGATTCATCAGTGGACTACCTAAGGGCTATCAGAACAGGATTGAGTTTGACAAGCCAAAGACCCTAGAAGACACTATCTGAAAGGCAAGATATTGTTACGAATAGCTGGGGCATCAAATAGAACCTTGCAAAAACTAGAAGCAGAATAATAGTTCGGGATTCTAGAAAAAGGGGTTTAAATCCCCAAGATTGAAAAACTATAAAAAGAACTCAAGGATGAGCTTCCCAACCTGAAGTGTACACCAGCAGAATTTCCCCTCCCAGAGCGGAAATAAAACTTATGGATTCACCCCAAGAAAGATTGATAACCCAAAGAGAGAACCCTTGAAATGTTGGGTTTGTGGAGAAGAAAATCTACTGAGGGACTGCCAGCACCAACAATAGAACAGTCGGAGAATTTACAACGTTCAAGAAGCTACCACCATCAATGACGTGGCCAGGAGGGTGCCACAAATTTATGTAGCCTTGGATAATAAACAAGCTAACCACCAAGCTTCAGTGGTGGAGATGGAAGACATGATCACCAACCATCTAGTGTCTATTCTAATTGACC
>JASDQU010884486.1:19293-31642 GCA_032191745.1 Picea mariana
CAGTGTGAAGAATAGAAAGAAGCACCATTCAATCCACCTATAAATTTGGTAGGTTAGGTGTATTCAAATGATAATTTGAAGGAGCTAATAAAGATGGCTTATCTATTAGATGAGAACTACATTTTTCACAATTTGGAAAAATATTTTGCTACCAAGTAAATTTCCTGGATGATGCGTGAATGTCAACCCTCTTCTTCAATTTAGACCGATTGCTTCTACAAGTGGATGGAAAACCAAAGAAAGAACAAGTACTCCATAGGTAATTGTAAAGTAACAACGAAACTCTGATTAACAAATCAGGTTGGTAACTTAGCTTCTCATAAAATAAGTCTGGATGTTTTTGTAAACAAATTAATTTTGCATAAAAGTAAAGTCTCTATTCAAATTAAGAAGTGGTTATCAATGCATATCTTAACAAGCTCTTTATTATTTTGGGCAGTTTGAAATTTTTTCTTCTTTCTGTCTCAGCCTTCTACTCTCATCTCCACAAGATTTCATTTGTTTTACCCACATCTATGATGCTATACAACATTACCCTAGCTTCTAGAATGTCTTCTTTAGAGTTTTGTAGGAGTAAGGAGTGATCTTATGGTATAGTTGTTCTACTTGCTTTGGCACTTTATGGATGCTTGATTGAAGTTCTCTATTGAATGGGGACGACTCTTCTACAATTTCATGCTCTCTTATGCTAATGATATTATTTGGATGACTTATATGGGATGTTAAACCAGGTAATACTACATTTTGTATTTTCCATTGGAGATTTTATGTCAATGTGTGTTATTCTACACTTGATTTCATGCATGCATAAATACAAAACCCATATTAGTTGGATATCATCTTTTCTTGTGAGCTCCCTTTAATTTTCTAAGTGTAAGGCAGCAAGGAAAATGTTGGATTAGACCTACAATTTGTGGTCTTTCACCATTTGAAAGAGTTATCCCATTGATCCTTGTTTGAACCCATATGCCCCATAGTTGCTAGGCATGGGTACCTCCTTGCAACCATTTAAAAAAATTGTATTTCAAACTTTCATCTATTTGTTAGTTTACAGATCTAGAAATTACTAAAAGAATATCATGCCAGATCTGTCCCTTAAGTCTGGTGTTGTTTATTGCAAAATTTAAAGGAAGCTGGACTAAACTCTGTTTTAGAAGTTTGCTAAATAAATTATTTTGAAGCATTTTCGAGTAGCGGACTTGCACCCACTTAGCTTTGTATCTCAAGCTGGAAGTTATCTTTAAAGAATACTCATCATTTTCAGATTGTGACACATACAAAGAAAGTACACAAAAGTGCCATACAGTGAAGCCAGATTAGAAGAAATGTTTTTTGGCTTTGCATTTCAATACAGATGATGGATGCAAACAGTGGAAGTGCATAACCGTGCAAAATTAACTGACAAATTTTTCCATTAATAACCAGCTTGAGTTGTGACCATCTTGCTCTGTTAGTTTAAGCTTGTCCTAGAATAATTTGGTTTATTTAGTTATTTTGGATTCTACAATGCATAGGACATTGTACATAATTATAACTGATTGGAATAAAGAATGCATAGGACACATTGCAGACATAGTCCATATCAGTGCGTTGGGATGAGTCACATTGTACATAATTATAACTAATTGGAATTGTAATATAATGAACTCATGTTATTATATATTTGAATGAGACTGGGAGTGATAGGGTTGGTTGGTTCATGTTAGGGTTAGCTATTGTAAGTTAGGATTTGTATGGAGGAAGAGGAAATAAGAGTTTGAAACCCTCAAAGGGTATTGTAGAATATATAAAGAGATTGTATAACTTATATTATGGATGGTAATGGAAATGAATGTGATGTGGTTCCTCCTCTCATATTTTGATTGTCTCTTTTGTATGAATGCTTACATGCTTTATGGTTGAGTTGTGTCATATAATGCTTTCTATAATCATGTACATTTGTCTGTGTATGTTTTTCAGTGTCTCAGGATACCTTACCCTTCATAAGGGTATTGAAAATGACAACACTAATGGACTATTGTTGGCTCATGTGTTGAACCTAGAGTCTATTAATAATAGTGCCAATAGAGTAATACATGCATGTGCCTAAGGTGAATAGGAAGAAGATGGACAATAAAGTAGTCAAGTGCATATTTATTGGCTATTCATAAGGAGTTTAAGGGCTACAAGCTATGGATTCCATTTGAGCATTGACATAGCTATAATTGGGATGTGATCTTCAAGAAGGATAAATCCCATCAAGATCAACACCAACAATCTATTCTAGAAGAAAAGATACAATATTTGGTGATTCCATATGAGCATAGTTTTTAATATGAAGCTAATGATCTTGACGAGCAAAGTAGATATCACAGGTGCTAGATGTAGATATTCCAAAGGCATGAGGTGAAGTCTATCTTCATCTTGGATTCCAACTAAATGAAAATACACATCAACACCAAATGAATATGTATAGCCTAGAAATGACCAACGAGAGACTAGGGGAAAAATTCAAGGAGCCTTCATGAGTGAAATCATCCTAGAAAGCATGGCTATGAGTCACACATGATTTTATCTATATTTCTTTATATTTTATGGGTGATGAGCCAAGAAATTCCAAAGAGGCTCTTAAAGGAGATTACTTCTCATTGGAAGCAAGCCATGGAGGAAGAAATTAAGGTCTTAGAACATAACCAAACATGGCATTTGCAAGAGTTGAAAGGTAGTTGAATGCAAATGGATTTTTAAGAAGATGTATAAGGAAATTGATTATGTCAAGTTATGCAATGCTTGTTTAGTAGCAGAGGGATACTCTTAATTTGAAGGTGTTGATTATGAAGAGGCTTTCTCCCAAGTAGCCAAAATGTCCTCTATGAGATTGTTGTTGGCAGTTGTTACTACCTATGATTTGGAAGTGAATCAAATAGATGTGGTGCTGGCATTTCTTCACAATGAACTCAAAGAAGAAATACTCATGAGATTGTTATTGGCCATTGTTACTACCTATGATTTGGAAGTGGATAAAATAGGATGTGGTGCTGGCATTTCTTCACAATGAACTCAAAGAAGAAATATTCATGAAACGACATAAAGATTAAAACTCGGGATAGTATTTGATCCAAAATCGGATCCAAGAGCCTGACAGGGCTAAAAAAAAAGGCTCAAAAATGAAAGTGCTCAGATTTTGACGAAACCAATTCCATTGCGTCTGTCTCGTTCTCCCGATTTCAGCCATATATTTACTTTCTCAAAATAGACTCCGAATGTGAACAATATTGCACAACAATCAGATTCTTCTATGGCAAAAGTCAATGGTCAACTGGCAAATGAATAAGTGCCACATGGCCCAGACATGGGCAGCCACATGGTACTTCACTACTGGTTGGAATGTAAAGAGTATTTGGGGGTCCATGGGATTTGAAACTCTGACCCATGGCTAGCTCCAAGTTTTTGGAAAAGTTCAAATACCAACCTGCCAAAGTCAAATTGGTGAAAAAAACCTACTTTTCCATAGTTTTGGGTTCAAATGTCCAAAGGAGGGCGTAGGGGGGCTAGGGATAATCCCCAGCAAGAGGTTTCATGACAGGTGCATGCCCAAGGGCTAATTCTGGGTGCACCCAAGGGGCAGATTAGCCCAGATCACATGAATGGCGCCCCAAAATCAGTAGCTACAGTTAAGGGGGTTGGCGCCTAAGCACTTGGAGCGTTGGCACTTGGCCATGTGGCCCCATACGACCTGGTAAAGGGGGAGCGCGCCCTATTAGAAGGGGCTACTCTGTATTTTGGGTTAAAAGTGGGTTTTTAACATTACAGAGTGGATTTTCACTGATATTATGCCCAAAAAATGGAGATTTTGGCCATTATTGGGAGATATTGGGGTCTTTTTGAGCCCAGATTTTGGGAGGAAGTTGGGGATGGATAACCAACTTCAGATATATAAAAACCAGGCCTGTTTGAGGCCATGGGGGATAGTCATATCAGATTTATGCTAAAGCAAATCCAAGCCAAAGCCATTTTTATGCAGGGAAGTTGTTGAGAAGCAGACGCTTGTGGACCATTTCTGGGAGCTACACTCAGTCTTTTTTAGTGTCGTCAGTTGTGTTGTATTTCTGAGGTCAAGAAGAAAACAGTGAGACCAGTATGAGATCCATTTGATGTACTTTTTCTGTACCATACAAGCATTGAATAATTAATAAAGAAGCCTCCCCCACTGAGACAAAGCCCCGAAGACGTAGGCAATTTTGTGCCGAACTCCGTTATCAATTCTCTTGTGATGGTTTGTTGTTCTTATTTCTTCAGTTCAGATATTTATATTGTCTTTTGGCTGCTATGTTTCCTCATTAAATTCATCCTCTTTCATTCAGCTTCTTAAATGGTTAATTAACGCATGCAATTAATAACTCAACCACAATCATTAAAAGATCTTTCCAGATCAAGTGGTATCAGAGGTAGTTGACGTTTGGATTTGAGTTTTTCATGTTAACCAGGGAAAAACTACAGCATGGTGAAGGCGAGCTTGTTGCAAAGAATCCATTAATTGGATTGAGAAATAGATCTTCTCACAGCGAGAAGATGGCATCGGAAGAAGGGCTTTCTCAAGATGAGAAAGAGTTTCGGAAAACTTTCATTGCTATGTCAGAGATGGTGAAAATTTTGTACAAGGATTACTTGGAACGAAAGAGACCAGTTTTGGGTGAATCTTCAAAGGGCAAAAGTGAAGAGGAAGAGGATCATCCTCAGATTCCTCCTTCACCTCCATCATCACCTCCTTCTTCTCCTTCTTCTTCAAGTTCAAGTTCTAAATCTAATGCAAAGAAACATGTTCATAAACATAATAAGAAAATGCCATTATTAAAACTTGATGTTAAATTTGAGTTGCCCATATATGATGGTGAAGTAAATGCAGAGAAACTTGACAATTGGGTCAGGAAGATGGAGGTTTACTGCAGTGTGCAACAGATCAAAGATGAGGCCACACAAATCAAGTTGGCATCTTTGAGACTTGCAGGTATAGCTTTCATCTGGTGGCAAAGCAAGTTGCAAAATGGAACGCAACAAGTGGGTAATGTATTTTCATCATGGAAAAGCTTCATTTATGTACTTAGAAAACAATTTTATCCTTTCGGTTATAAAGAAAAAGCATTAATTGAATGGCAATCTTTAAAACTAAGAAAATGACAAACAGTGCAAGAGTATACGGATAGCTTTCGTAAAATGACATTGATGTTAGATATCCCATTACATACACAAGAAACTCTTATGAAGTATATAGGAGGTTTACCTGTGCATATTAGAAACACTGTATTCATGTTTGGACCCACTAACCTTGATGAGGTTTCTGTTCAAGCTACATACATTGAAGCAAGGAAAGCAGGTGTATCAGGGGAATCGTCTTCAAGAAAAGAGGACAAGAGGAAATGGCATGGAAAAAATTCAAATGCAGTGACGAGGAAGGAAGGGAAGCCCTCTTGCAAGCACTGTAAGAAAGAGGGACATGATGAGGACAGATGTTGGTAGTTGCATCCCGAGAAGAGGCCAAAGTGGTTCAAGGAAAAGAAGGAAATGCAAACAGTGGCAACGACAACAAGACCCACAGACTTGGGATCGGATTCAGGTGATGAATCAAAGATCTCATTGGTTGGTATGACATGTAAAATTGGTGAAGGCATTGATTGTAGAAGAAATTTGTTTCATATAAAAGTAATCATGCGACACACTAAGATAGACACATTAATCGACAGTGGATCTCAATCTAATCTAATCTCTGAAGAATTGGTTAAGCAATTGGGGTTAAAAACACAAACTCATCATAAGACTTACACACTTAAATGGATAAGCAATCATCATCAAATGCACATAACAAAGCAGTGCACAATCAAATTTGAAATTTCATCTAAGTATGTGGATGAAGTAACATGTGATGTAGTGTCGTTAAGAGAATGTGGAATGGTCTTAGGTAGTCCATATTTATATGATCGTAAGGCAATCTTCCATAGGACAAAGAAACAATATCAATTAACCAAAGCAGGTCAAGATTATGTGGTTCATGCTCATCATGTTAAGGCAAATAAAACACTTCAAACAATGGAACAATTAAAGAAGGCAGTGAAAGCAAGCAACAAACCAATAATTGTTTCAAATGAAGTAATCGATCTTAAGAAAGAACAAGAAATGATTGTTGAATGGAAAATCAATCATAAGTTGCTTCAAGATAAGCTCATGTCGTGCAAATATTTCAAGTATATCAGCTTATTTGCAGTCATTTTTTTTATGTTGTCATTAGTAATGTTGTCTACATGGATGATACTGGCTTCAGTAAGATGTAACAGGATTCAAATGGCTAACAATATACTGTCACTTGTCATGATTGTGTCACAGTTGATCTTGATGAGACAGGTGCACAAGACAGAGTTCAGAGACAAAGGACAAGTCGGGTGGCCTATCTCGAGCTTGTTGACTGGTCAATAACCTTTTGGGGACCAAAAGGTCCTTTAGTGGGGAGGTGTGATCCAAAATCGGATCCAGGAGCCTGACAGGGCTAAAAAAAAGGCTCAAAAATGAAAGTGCTCAGAATTTGACGAAACCAATGCCATTGTGTCCATCTCATTCTCCCGATTTCAGCCATATATTTACTTTCTCAAAACAGACTCCGGATGTGAAAAATATCGCACGACAATCAGATTCTTCTATGGCAAAAGTCAATGGTCAACTGGCAAATGAATAAGTGCCACATGGCCCAGACATGGGCAGCCACATGGCACTTCACTATTGGTTGGAATGTAAAGAGTATTTGGGGGTCCATTGGATTCGAACCTCTGACCCATGGCTAGCTCCAAGTTTTTGGAAAAGTTCAAATACCAACCTGCCAAAGTCAAATTGGTGAAAAAAACCCACTTTTCTATAGTTTTGGGTTCAAATGTCCAAAGGAGGGCGCAAGGGGGAAGCCCCAGCAAGAGGTTTCATGATAGGTGTGCACCCAAGGGCTAATTCTGGGCGTGCCCAAGGGGCAGATTAGCCCAGATCACATGAATGGCGCCCCAAAATCAGGAGCTACAGTTAAGGGGGTTGGCGCCTAAGCACTTGGAGTGCTGACACTTGGCCATGTGGCCCCATACGACCTGGTAAAGGGGGCCGTACCCTATTAGAAGGGGCTACTCTGTATTTTGGTTTAAAAGTGGGTTTTTAACATTATAGAGTGGATTTTGACTGATATTATGCCCAGAAAATGGAGATTTTGGCCATTATTGGGAGATATTGGGGTCTTTTTGAGCCCAGATTTTGGGAGGAAGTTGGGGATGGATAACCAACTTCAGATCTATAAAAACCAGGCCTGTTTGAGGCCATGGGGGACAGTCATATCAGAGTTATGTTGAAGCAAAGCCAAGCCAAAGCCATTTTTATGCAGGGAAGTTGTTGAGGAGCAGATGCTTGCAGACCATTTCTGGGAGCTACACTCAGTCTTTTTCAGTGCCGTCAGTTGTGTTGGATTTCTGAGGTCAAGTAGAACACAGTGAGACCAGTATGAGATCCATTTGATATATGTTTTATGTACTGTACAAGCATTGAAGAATTAATAAAGAAGCCTCCCCCACTGAGACAAAGCCCCAGAGACGTAGGCAATTTTGTGTCGAACTCCGTTATCAATTCTCTTGTGATGGTTTGTTGTTCTTATTGCTTCAGTTCAGATCTGTATATTGTCTTTTGGCTGCTATGTTTCCTCATTAAATTCATCCTCTTTCATTCAGCTTCTTAAATGGTTAATTAACGCATGCAATTAATAACTCAACCACGGTCATTAAAAGATCTTTCCAGATCAGTATTGCACATGCTCTAATTAAGGCAAGGTCAACGAATGGTAGGAAAGTCACTTTAATAAGGACAAAACGTTGTTGAAAATGATTTCGAAATGGAAACTTGTTAAAATATGTGACAGTCATTTTTTTTAACAACCAAATCGTTGAAATATATGAACGGGATTGCCTTGTTACAAAACAGAGCATTGTTCTAATTTCACCAATATCATTCATAATTCTTTTCTATGAAGAATTTAACACATTGAGATGAAGGACCAGGTAAATACCTATCAAGACGTTTGGAAACCCTGGTAATTATTCACAGCCAAAGCCTCGCGCGGCACCTTCTGAGTGGGTTGGGATAACCGTACCAAATTTTAATTTCTTCTGCTCTGAACAGGCGACTCCACCACTAGCATCTCTTGCCCTTTTTTATGTTCCGTCGAGAGGAAATAAGCACGAAAATAGATTTTTTTTCATAACGTCGAGGAGAAATAAGCACGAAAATAGATATGAAAGGTAAATCGGGCCCTAGGGAATTAGAGATTTTCAGGATGGTATAAAGAATAACCTTTCACTCTACTCTGTAGTTCTCATGAACAAACCAGACAAGTAACAAAACTCTGATTTTAACCCAATGCATATATGTGCACTGGGCAGATCCCATACAATCTATACCAAGTGGGAGGGCCAAAATGCTCTTAGAAATCCTCTTGTTCTTTGGAAATCGGGCAAAGGGAAGATTGTAGCTACCTAGTGCCCATACCACAAAATCTAGGCGAATTAAACCATAAACCCCGATTTTACCAAATGGCAAGGTGAAGAAGCTATCAGAAATTCCCATATTTCTAGAAATTTGGCTAATTGAAGCTCGTCCCTCCTGATTTTAAGGGCGAAATATAATTTTTTTCCTCTATCTCTCCTAAAAACACGGGTAACCCTGTATACGATTTTTTCCCTAAAATAAATTACGGGCTAATGATATAAGTTTTAAAAAATCACTCTAATACAAAAAAATTCGCCCAATAAAAAATTAGAAACCCCTAAATTTCGCCCATAAACAAAATTTCACCCCTAAAATCATTTATGACCATATAGTACACAATATTTTCCATATACACTAACTAATATTGTTTTACATATACACTAAATAATATTGTTGAAATTGCATGCCACCAAATATTGATATTTCTTTTAAATACTCATCATCTATCTTCATGGAAATTATGACAATTATGTTAATTTTAATATTTCTTAAAAATATATCAATAATAAAATTTGATTTGGATATTTCTTTTAAGAACCCATCATCTATTTCAATGGAAATTATGTCTTCGTATTGATGGAGATGATGTCTTTAGTATCGATGGAGATTATATATATCTAGGACCACTTGAATTATTATGATGATCGAAATTATGTCAAATTTTGATAAAAAAAACATCATAAATTTTAATTTGCATATTTAGTTATGAAAATGATGGAGATTATGATTATATTTCAGTTTTACTTAAAACATTTTTGATAATCAATTAACTTAAAAAGAGATATTCTTAACATGATTAAAGTAAAAAAAAAAATGTTTTTTATATAATGATTAATTTAAATACTTTTTCATATAAATACTTAGATAAGGATTAAAACAATTAAAGTTCTAATTAAATAAGGATTAAAACCATTAAATCATTAATTTTTAGTATAAAAAAATTATTTCGATAAATATATATATTTTATTTTATTTTAAATATTATATATAAAAATATTTATAATTAATCACACTTATCATAATATTTATCTATTTTTTAATTTTAAATATTATACATAAAAATATTCATAATTAATCACACATTTATCATATTATTTTTTTTTAGCTCTTTTCTTCCACTTAAATATGTTTTGTTTTAGTTTAATGAAACATATAAACTCTATCAAACTTTGATTGGGATGTGATCTTTAAAGCTTAGTCTAAAAATTCTATTTTTTTTTAATATATATTTTTAATCAATTTTATTTGTAATTGTTTATTTTAATAATTGTTTTTTAATATATTTTTTCATCAATTTTATTTATTTGAACTCTATCAAACTTTGATTGAGATGTGATATGGGATAATCTTTAAAGTCTATTCTAAAAATTTTATTTGTTTTTTAATATATATTTTTAATCAATTTAATATGTTTTGTTTTAGTTTAATAAAACATATGAATTCTATGAAATTTTGATTGGGATGTGATCTTTAAAGTTTAGTTTAAATTTTTTTTTTTTTCTAATATATTTTTTAATCAATTTTATTTGTAAATATTATAAATTGTTAGAATGATTAAATTTTGATTTTATTTTTTTAAAAATTGTTTTTATTTTTTAATCAATTTGTTAGAATGATTAATTTATGTTTTTTTATAAAAAAATATATTTTTTATTATTTTTTAATCAATTTTATTTGTAATAAAATATATGAATTCTATCAAACTTTGATTGGAATGGGATCTTTAAAGCTTAGTTCAAAATTTTATTTTATTTTTAATATATTTTTTAATCAATTTTATTTGTAAATATTAGAAATTGTTAGAATGATTAATTTTTATTTTTATTTTTTAATCAATATGTTAGAATGAGTAATTTATATTTTTTTATAAATTTTATTTTTGTTTTTTTTATAATTTTTAATCAATTTTATTTGTAATTATTTATTTGTAAATATTAGAATGATTAAATTTTTTTTTATAACTTTTATTTTGTATTTTTTTTTAAATCAATTTTATTTGTAAATATTAAAATGATTAATTTTTGTTTTATTATAAATTGTATTTTTTTTTTTGTTTTTATATTTTTTAATCAATTTTATTTGTAATTATTTATTTATAAATATTATAAATTGTTAGAATGATTAATTTTTGTTTTTTTATAAATTTTATTTTTTAATTAATTTTATTTGTAATTATTTATTTGTAAATATTAAAAACAAATTTATTTGTAATTATTAGAAATGGTTAATTTTTTTTATTTGTAATTATTAGAAATGGTTAATTTTTTTTATTTGTAATTATTAGAAATGGTTAATTTTTGGTTTGTTTTTTTATAAATTTTAATTCATTTTATTTGTAATTATTATAAATTGTTAGAATTTAGATTTATGTAGATTTTAGTGGTTGAGTTTATATAATTTGAATAATCTAAATGTGTCAAATCAGAGATTCATTCAAATTAAAAATTGTAGTTTCCATTAGGTTAGAAATTGTTGAAACTATAAAAATTATTAAAACTGCAAATTTGAATGGTTCATTGTAAATTATTAAAAAAGCAAATTTGAATGGTTGATTGTAATTGTAATTTTGATCAGAGTCAGGTCAGAAATTATAATTTAGATCACGTAAGAAATTATAATTTAAATCAGAAATTGTTAAAACTACAGAAATTATTGAAATTACAAAAATTATTGGAATCAGAAATTATAATTTAGATCACGTAAGAAATTATAATTTAAATCAGAAATTGTTAAAACTACAGAAATTATTGAAATTACAAAAATTATTGGAACTGCAAATTTAAATGCAGATTTGAAGGTCAGAAATTATAATTTAGATCACTTAAGAAATTATTATTTAAATCAGAAATTGTTAAAACTACAGAAATTATTGGAATTACAAAAATTATTGGAACTGCAAATTTAAATGCAGATTTGAATGGTAAGAAATTATAATTTAAATCAGAAATTGTTAAAACTACAGAAATTATTGGAATTACAAAAATTATTGTAACTGCAAATTTAAGATTTGAATGGTTGAGTGTATATAATTTATAATTTCACAAAGAAGAATTAAAATTTTGCCACAGCCCAGATTTAAGTGTTACAGATTAGATTTGAATGGTTGACTGTATATAATTTATAATTTCACAAATAAGAAAAATTTGAAAAAAAAATTGTTTCACAGGATTCCATAAAAGAAGTCTAAAAGATAAAACGTTTAGATTCGGTCCTCATTGAGATTCGGTCTTTAGTCCCACTCGGGAGTCACTCTTTTAAATTAATAAAGTTTTGAATAAAACGACCGCGTCAAAAAATCACCTAAGACTTCAACTAACCCCTAACTTTTTGTCTTTCCTTTTATATACTAACCCCTAATGTTTTTTGTTCATCGATCCTCTAATGATTAACCATCGCACATGGAAACATAAAAAAAAGTTGGAAAACAGTAAAATGCTGAACTATTATCACCAAAACAATCACGCCTACAGTACATTTATTAATTCCCAGGACTCATAAATTCGAATAATGATCTCTCTCTAGATATTGTCGCGATCGCGAACACATTCCGGAGGCATCTGCTTATTCCTGGGCGTGTCGGTGCAGTAATTGTAGATGGTGTAGTGCTTCCTCACCCATTTCAAGTACCGCCATTGACGCCCGTCCAGGTCTCTGAACTCCTCCTGATCCCACCACCGCCGCCCCTGCGTAGCGCACACCGACTGCGGAGCAGAAGCCTCACAGGCATCGACGTGGAATTCCCTGTACGAGGCGATGAAGGGCGCCTTGGTCCAATCGGTTTTCTCTAGACCCCCTCGGGTGGCCCAGTCAT
>JASDQU010884486.1:41022-65511 GCA_032191745.1 Picea mariana
TTAATTTTAATTATTAATTTAAAATAATAAATAAATTATAATTTTATTTGAAAGTTTATTAATTTAAATTCTTCATGCTTTGTTGATTGCAAGAGCTTCTTCTTCAACAAAACATCGATAGAACTCACAATTAACTGTAACCTTTTGCGCTGAAGGATAGTGACAGTGTGCACAGTTGCAACAATAAGGTATGTAGTTACTTAATATATAAAAAAAAAATTCACCAGATGAATTTCCAGGTATGTAGTTACTTAAAATATATATATATATATATATATATATAGAAACCACTGAATTCATGGGAATATAGTTTTCTGTTAACAACTTCTTTGTTATTAAAGAAATTAATTAAATTTGTTTTAATCCTATAGTATAAAACATAATTATAACTAACAACCATCAATTAATAACAATGAACATAATCAAATGGCAAAACAAGCCCTTATGTGATGGAGACGATCACAGAAAAATGAAAACGACATTTGGTGTGAATGATAATATGTACAACACGTCATGTCACTTTCTAGGGTAGAAAACGTGTGTTATTTTGCCTTCGATGGGACAATCACATGATAAAAAGTATCATGAAGGCACATGACCATCACATTCATGTCAAAAGCTCACTTCCTTTGTTATGTACACCAACTTATAATTTGGCCCATCCCTATGCAACATAGGAAAAGTTATTTCCACTCATATGTAATATTTAAGTATACATTGAATTATTATTATTGCAAAGTTTTGTAAAGTTTTAGAATTTTTAATTATTAAAATGATTTTTTTTTTAAATATATCTATATATTTAGACTTTTGATATTACTAAATTATAAATTTTTGATTGGTTAAGAAGGTTGATGGGATTAATGGTTGGAAGTGACTATTATAAAAAAGATAATTAATAAGAAATACATAAAAAAATTAAAAATCATAAAAATGTCATGTGTAGTTTTGTATTAATAGTTTATTGTCTAAGCAGTTAGGTGAATATTATAAAAAGAGAATTAATAAAAAATACATAAAAGTTTAAAAAATCATAAAAATGCCATGTGTAGCTTTGCATTAATAGTTCATTGACTAAGTATTATTTTTGCATTAATAGTTCATTGACTTTGGAGGTGACTATTATAAAAAGATAATTAATAAAAAATACATAAAAGTTAAAAAAATCATAAAAATGTCATATGTAGCTTTGCATTAATAGTTCATTGACTATGGACAATGCATAAGTGGTCACCACAATGCAAAATCCGTGAGCTCTGCAACTAGGTTTAGGGTTTTTTTTAGCCGCACTGTTACAACTCTTGCCCCGCTGGGGCTCATGACTCTAAAGGAAGGGGGGCCGAACGACGCCTCTTACAACTAGGCTACTGCGAATGGAGGCTCTGGAGAAGGATTAAAACGACTGACCTTTGAGCCCCCGCCGGATATGCGCTCAAAGCTTTTGACGGAAGGGACCTTCAAGGATCGGGAGATGGACATTGATCCAGAGAACGCGACTACACCAGCTACAACGTCAACTCCATGGCTGCCAGGTAAATGCATCCCACAAGCACCGTAGGCCCCGAAATACATCATCAGTTCACCAGGCATAGAAGAACAAAAGCAATATATGCGAGACTACGCCCTAGTAGGAAAATTCCTAGGGCTTTGGCCGTCGGAGAGGGATCTGATCAAATGGATACAATATTGGTGGAAGCCAAAAGGACACTATGAACTGCAACTGGGTTCCAAGGGTTTCTTCACAATCATATTGCACAACCTTGAGGACCACAATCGCATTTTTGATTGAGGACCTTATTTCTACAACTCAGTCGGACTCTTCTTAAGATTCTGGACCGAGAAGTTCAGCCCTGAAAAGGAAGATTTTGTGCATGCACCAGTATGGATTGGACTATACTCTCTCCCCCAGGAATTCTGGTTGGAAGAGGTCTTGGTTTGTATAGGTAACACCATTGGCATATATGTTAAGTCTTCAGAAGCCACCAAGCAAAGGCGATACACCTCCTATGCGCGCATATGCGTATACCTGAGCATAGCCAAGCCGCTCCCGGGATCTATAATTCTTGAATACCATGATGAAGATTGGACCCAAACCATCGACTACGAACACATTCCATTCAGGTGCAGGAAATTTCATGAGCACGGACATCTCTTCAGAGAATGCCCCCTCAATGTTGCTCACAAAGAAGGGAACCCAGAAGACAACAAAGATAAGGATGGCTTCACTCAATCGGCAGGAAAAAGAAGACAAGGAGGACGGAAGTACCCAGCCCAAGTAAGTAAGGATCCTTCCACCAGTAATAAATATGCAATACCACAGGATCAACCAGAGAATCCATCAACCTTTACAAACCCCAATGAAATCCACGCGGATAACCTTCCCCAATCTATGAGCCCAGAGAAAGAACGACCATTACAAGTGAAGGAATCTGAACACCCATCTCTAGACCCTATTGTCGGCCAGCAAGACCATCTGGAGATAGAGGATGGTGACGCTAAAATGGAGCTAGAAGAACAAGAACTAGTTGGGGTGGATCTGGAGCACCTCGAACATGCCTATAGACATCAAAAACTGTACACCATACCTAGGGATCAATTACGGAAGGTGCATAAGGTCTTCCTTAACTCCTCAGCTGGATCCACAGCTTGATCCAGCAAGGGTCTGGGCATACAGGGAAATCAGTCAAAGAATCAGAGCAAAGCTCATAAAGATGAAAATAAAAGAGGAAGGAAGTCTACCAATAAGCTTATACAAGAAATAGGCCACTTCATGGTGAACTCCGGGAAAATCCACCTTATCTCGGACAACTATCCTCCCCTCCCCACCCCCCCATCATCATGAATATTATCTCCTGGAATATAAGAGGCCTCAATGGACGTAGCAAGTAAAAAATGCTACGAGATCTGATCTTTGCTGAAAAACTAGACATATTATTATTACAGGAAACAAAGTGCACAACAGAAGATATCGACAGGCTACTCCCCTACTATTGGAAGTAAGGGGAAGCAATTTATACTGCGGCCACAGGCACAACTAGAGGGCTAGCTATCCTCTGGAACACCAACTCATTGCTTATGGAAAACTTTATCACTACCAAGTGGTCCATCACTGCAGACTATAGGCTTATTGGCTCTAACAAGCCTGGACACCTGACCAATGTCTACGGGCCGGCCAACCCAAGGGATAAGAAAGCATTTCTTAGGAACCTGGAGTACTTATCCACCTTAACTAGGCAAAACAAATGGATCGTCGACGGAGATTACAATCTCATACACAGTCTGGAGGAAAGAAAGGGGGGATCAAGATGCCTGGATCAGGACTCCAGTGACTTCAATAGCCTCATTGACAACCTCAACCTCATCGACCTGGAATCCATTAATGGCATCCATACCTGGACAAATCGAAGAACAGGGTCACATAAAATTGCCTGCAAACTACATCGATTCCTCATCTCTGACTCCCTAATGCTGGAAGGAACAACTATGGAAGCAAGCATTCTGAATTTCCCTAGTTCGGATCACTGGCCCATTCAGATTTGGTTGGATGTGCCAGCCACTCTAGGGAAAAAACCCTTCAGGTTCGAACAGTTTTGGCTCAACCACCCAGATTTCCAAGCAAAAATCCAGGATTGGTGGAGGGCGGTAGAGGTCCCCCGCGGCTCCAAGATGTACAGATTTCAGCAAAATCTAAAGAACCTCAAGAAAATAATAAAACTTTGGAATAAGAAAACCTTTGGCAATATCTTCGATTCCCAAAGGCAGCTATTAGAGAAAATGAGTGCGATTCAAAATCAGATCCGGCTACAAGGGCTAACGAACGAGCTTAAAACCCAGGAAGCAGAAGTAAATCAGTAGCCGGAGGCCAGAAAAGGGCAAGAAAAGATTCTATGGAAACAAAAATCACGCATCCAGTGGCTCAAGGAGGGGGACCGAAACACCAAATTATTTCAAAGAACCGCCATTCACCGCTGTCATACTAATAGAATTACGCAATTAACCTCCACGAATGGTGAGCCTGTTTATTCCCATGAAGACCTGGAGACGACATTGACAAACTATTATAAATATCTCCTCACGGAACCACTCCCGGATAGATCTGAGGCCATAGCTAAGGTCACGCAGCATGTGCCCTCCCTTGTCACTCTGGAGCAAAACTCAGCTCTGCTCCGGCCTATTACAATCGAGGAGGTGGATCAAGCTCTTCAGGACACCCCCAAGTGTAAGGCTCCTGGCCCCGATGGCTTCACCAGCGATTTTTTCCACCATTGTTGGCCGATGATCAGGGTAGAGGTGTGGGAAATCATTAAAGATTCTCGATCCACAGGACAATTCCTCCAGGCTCTCAATGCAACTTTCCTTGCCCTCATCCCCAAAGAGGGGCATGCTTACCATCCTAAGCAGTTTAGACCCATAGCCCTCTGCAACATCATCTGCAAACTTCTAACGAAAGTGATCGCACGAAGACTCAAGCCCATCCTCCCAACGATTATCTCTCCAGAGCAATCGGGCTATGTTGAAGGAAGACAAATCTTGGACAGCGTCATCCTCGCTCATGAAGTGATCCACTCTTTGCAGAAGACCAAAATGCCAGGTATGCTCCTTAAAATAGACATTTCTAAAGCCTTCGATAAGATAAGCTGGGATTATATGCGGGAAATGCTCCTTGCCTTTGGTTTCGATAGGCTCTGGGTGACTTGGATTCTGAATCTAACCTCCTTGGCTTTTTTTTCCATCCTTATCAATGGAGTTCCTTCTCGCCCCTTCTCCCCTTCCAAAGAAATTCGACAAGGAGACCCTCTTTCCCCTTTCCTCTTCATCATTATGGCCGAGGGCCTTAGCCGATCTATCCAGGCAGTCGTTGCAAATAACTTGCTGACAGGTCTACCTTTGCATGGTATCTCCCCCCCTATCTCGCATAACCAATTTGTGGACGACACGCTATTGATGGGTACCCCTACAACATGCGAAGCCAATTCCCTCCTCTCGATTCTTCAAACCTTCTCTGAAGCTTCAAGAATGGATTATAACAAAGATAAGTCCCAAATCTTCTTCTTCAATACGCCCCCTCCGATTCAACGTCATGTCTCTGATATCTTAGGTTTCAACCAAAGCTCCCTTCCGTCCAAATACCTTGGCATCCCCCTGATTGATAATGCCCTCAGGAACTCCTCTTAGGAACAACTCCTTTCCTCTTTTACCAAAAGGCTTTCTTCCTGGACCTTCAGAGTTCTAAACCTTCCCAGTGGTCTCATTCTCCTTCAAGCGGTGCTTCAAGCCCTTCCCATCTACACCTTTTCGACGCTGGCTGCCCTAAATTTTATCCTCACAACCATAAAAAGCATACAGAGGAACTTCCTCTGGTAAGGCCTCAACACAGGGAAGAAAATAGCGCTAATCAGCTGGGACAAACTCTGCCAACCCAAAGCACAGGGAGGCCTTGGACTACGGGACCCCTACATCATGAATAAAGTCCTTAGCGCCAAGATCTGGTGGCATTGGCTAAAAAATCCCAAGGATCTCTGGGCAAGGCTCTGGAGAAGGAAATATGCACCAGATGTGGCAGAGAAAAATCTAATACGATGGAATGAAGACAACCCAGGATCCTTAATATGGGCAGCGGCTAAGCAGAATAGACATCTGGTAACCCGACATGCTTTCTGGGAAATTCGAAATTGAAAAAAAACCCTCTTCTGGAAATATTCCTGGCAACAATGGCCAATTTTGGACCACGAGGATTGGTCTGATCATATCAGCACCCAAGCTACACATGTGGGCCTGACAAAATTCGTTGATTACTAGCAAGACAATCCCCCAGAAGACACCTAGTGACGCTGGCACCTAAACAAGGAACGCCTGAACCTGGAAGCACTCGTGGAACTGAGACCCTGGTAGGATGAAATGTCCAAAAGGAAAATCCCCAAACTCATAGGAGAGGATATCCTTCGATGGGGATATTCGCCACGGGGGACCTTCAGCATACGAGAGGCCTATCACATCAAAACTCAATCAGACCCTCTACCCACAAGGAAGGTGTGGAGAAAAATCTGGGACCTTAAACATTGGCCTAAAATCACCCTCTTCCTCTGGCTCGTCGCCCATTCAAGCATTCTCACCTGGGATAACCTCTCAAAAAGAGGTTTTGTCGGACCATCTATATGCATACTCTGTGGAGAAGCAGCTGAAACCATGAATCATCTCTTCAACTCCTGCCCCTATACTTCTCAAATATGGGATCAAAGTGCACTTATTATGCATACCTCGGATCGTAAAAGGGACAGTATCATTGATACAATTACAGATTGGAGGGACCAAGTGTTTCAGTCTTCCTTCCTAAATCGTATATGGCAACTCCTTCCAGGCTTCATTCTTTGGCAGGTATGGAAGGAAAGAAATAGAAGGCTATTCAGGAATGAATCCCTCCTGTGGCACCATTGTTGGAACCAATGTCGCCTTAATATTATGGAAACTCTCAACCTTCAGCTTTGGTTTGAAAAAGATCTGATCAGCAACCCCTCAGAACTTCTGATCCTTCAGTACTAGCGACCCTCCCCAATTCTTCACCCACCTTCCCCCACTTCTTCTCCTCCCCCTTCCAGCAGCCCCTCCTCTTGGTCCACCCCCCCAGACGACTTCATCAAGCTCAACTTTGATGGAGCCTCTAAAGGAAACCCAGGAGCAGTGGGCTACGGAGTGGTTTTCCGCAACCACCATGGACACATCATTCTCATTAACGCAGGCTCCCTTTGGTCACACCACGAACAATGCAGCAAAACTCTGGGGGCTCATTAGAGGACTGCAATTAGCCATCGAGCATAGCTTCACCAAGCTGATCGTCGAAGGAGATTCTCAAATCATCATCAATCTCTTCAGAAGAATTTTAAATGGAGCGGATCCGGAAAGAATATCACCCAGTTGGAGACTTTCACATGGGCTAAAGACTATCGTGGATCTTTTGCAACCCAATCAGGCCTTTATACCTGTTCATATTAGGAGAAAGGCGAATCAAGTTGCGGATGAATTGGCAAATCTGGGGACCAACTGGGATGGACCGGATCTCCTTTGCAAAATGTCCCTCAACCCTGATCACCCTATCCTCTAGCAATGCATCCGCAAGGTTGTGGAAGTGGACAAAACCCTGGATGGGGTGTTAGTGAGAGACACTTGGCACAAAGCGAGAAAGAGGACAGGCTAGCAAGGCAGGGAGCCATGTGTTGGGCTCATGCCAATTACCGCCGCCTCGACCATGCATTTAATAGATTTCACGTCGTTGCAGCACCATTAACTCTGGTGTGCCCGACTCTTTTTACCAACCTTACTATGGCTCCTCCATCTGCAAATGTTTTCCATACCCGCTCGCGACCTGGTTTATCCTGGTCTCTCATGGTGTTCGCAGCCCTCGGCCCTCTCCAGGCTCTTCACATTTGCCTGGGGCACTCAACTCTTTCCTGCCTTCAACCGGAGCACATTATGTTGTGTCAAAGAGGAAGGCCACGAAGAGGTTCTCCTTGGCATCCTCCTCAGCCCCGTACCTCTGCTTCTCCCCCTAGTTCGCCCTCCACATTCTCCTCGCCGCCTCTGCAGCCCGAGCTGGAACCTCTCGCCTCCTCCACCCCGCCAGCCTCCCGGTTTGAATTCTTAGTCCTCACTGATAGTTCGTCGGGCTCTCTTTCACGATTTCCAACCATCCCACCGAGTTCCAGAACCAACGAACCTTCCTTTGCACTGGCAGTTTGCTCCTCCCAACCACCTTTGGGGGCGCCACCTCCTCTTAGAAGTGTCAGAAACAGGGAGTACTCGTCTACCGACTTCATCCCTGATTCACAGTTGAAAGATAGCCTCGCCATTCTCTTTGGACTGGTCTTAGAGCTCCGTCAGGGAATGGAGGACCTCCAATTCCGACTGCAGCTTATGGATGGGAAGACCTCGACCCTCCTCCAGATCCTCTCCACCTTCCAAGATGCTTTCCCTTCCACTCCTAAAGGTGCGGCTTCAGCAGAGGCACCCCATGTAGAGGGAGATGACAGGAATGATCAGACGCAACGTTCATCTTTGGCACTCCCTGATAGTGTATAGGGGAGCGTTGCCTTCCAAAATTGATTTTTTAGTGGTTTTCTCAGTGGAAAAAGACTTGTACTCTTTATCAAATGACTTCTCCTCTTCAAAACCAGTCTTTTGAGGTGTCTTGTAAGTGTTCTTGATAATGTCATCCGAGACACAATATAGGCAAGACGATAGTATGATATTTGTGACACTTGTGGGCGAAATGCGACACTTGCGACATTTGGTAATGACGAGACTAGACCATCATCGTAATGAGTAATTTGATGTGTAACAGAGACAAGAAGGGATTGTCATGTTTCTTTATTATAATCTCATGCATGCTAAAGCAAGATTAACGAAAATCCAAGAGCAACATTTGCTGCAACAACAAAGATTACAACAACAATACAACAGTTTGTTTCACAGGAAAAAAGAAAAAGGGAGATGAAGATGAGGATGATAATAAATTTTGGATATGGATCAGGGAATTTCTCTCATAAATTGAAAATTCTGGGCATGCCTATGGATTTTTGGCTTATCAATTTGACAATTATCTGTATGTGATAATTATCTGTATGTGGATGAAGCATAACACTTGTAGGTTCAACTATAGCAAGTATAGAAAGAAAAGTACAAAGCATGAAATTCCAAATCCCGATATCAATTTTCTCAGTCAACACAACAATTTACCAATTTCAACAAAGAGAGGGTTTTCGAGTAATTTCAACAAAGAGAGGGTTTTCAAGTAACCAAGAACCCCCAAAACACCCGACAAATTCCAGTAAATAGATTGGTGGTCGTTGCAACTGACAGTTCTACGTCTACACCTAATTTCTATGAGAAATGTATCTAGATGGTGGTATCCCTTCAAGTTGGATCTGGGGTTCTCAACCTGTTCTTTAACATGCTCACTTGGAAGTGTTACAAAGACTAGGTGAAGTAATACAAAGATTACAGATTGTATCTAAGCTATTCAAGTTTAAGGGGAATCCACTGTTTCCTTTTTTTTCTCTAATCTATATAAAAAAAAAACTCTAATCTAGAAAAAAAAAAGTGATCTATGGATTTAAAAAGAGGTAAAAGATTACACAATATGTCTTAGGTGCTCGAGTTTAAGGTCAAATATTCGAATCATCTTTTATTCAACATATTTAAAATAAAAAGACAATTAAGCATTTAAATAGAGGATTACAGAATAAGCCTGAGTAACAAGTTTAAGGAGTAAATGATTACAGAGTATGCCTCAACTACTCCAGTTTAAAGTCTAAGATTGGAATCAATTTTTTTATTTCATTTATTGAACCTACTTAAAAGAAGAGAACACTGTGCATTTGAAAAGAGGTAAAAGAGTAGTGTATGGGTTAACCAATCAAGTTGGAAGTTGAAGATTGAAACCAATATTGTTATTTATTTTCTTTAACCTATTTAAAATAAAGACAACTATCCATTTCAAAAAGAGGTAAAAAATTACTAATACCTTGTCTACTGAGTTTAAAGTCAAATATGGGAATCAACTTCTTCATTTCTTTTCTCCCACATGTTTAAAATGAGACAACTATGCATTTAGAAAGATATATTGTACTATGACCTGGAGAATGTCGTCTTTCGATACCTGGGTAAGACCAGTTTTTAAAGCCCGTGAAAGGAAAATGCAAATGGCATAAGTGCCTCATGGAGAATACTTCCCCATAAGAAACCAGAGAAACTTTAATAATACAGACATGACAGTGGGGTACATATACTCAAAGTCCAAAAATTGACATGTTGATTTACAGGATTGTACATAGATGCGTGGTAAACTTGCCATCCTAGAGAAAACCCAAAGAAAGGCCTGGTGTGCGTGACCAACAATCTACATACTGAATTGGGTTTACTCAAACACATGCGCAAACTCATTTTCCCCACTGTGCATACTGAATTGGGTTTACTCACATACATATGCAAACTCATTTAACCTACTGTACGTACTGAATTGGGTTTACTCACATACATACGTGAACTCATTTTCCCTAGTGTATTGTACATGAATTCCAGACAGTCATAAAATGCCAAGGCTATGCGTAATATTTACAACTACATTAAGCACCCTGCTTCTTGGTGCTGGGATTAAAACCACATTACCAGTTCCCTTGATTTCCTCAACTCATCCTATACAGGAAAATAAAGGCATACTCTGCAAAGAGGGCAAGTTATGTTATCATAATCCAAAATCCATCCACACAAATATTATGGAACACGTTACCACTGGGAAGACTCTGAATCTCCTCTCCTCCATGAAATTTTCTTAAGCAACCCACACACTCAGTAACACCATCACCATCATAAAAACAACAAGAAGAATGCCAGAAAGTTTTAAAATGCTAAGTCTATGCGTAATATTTACAACCACATTAAGCACCTTGATTCTTAGTGTTAGGATTAAAACTGCATTACCAGTTCCCTTGATCTTCTCAACTCATCCTCTACAAGAAAAACAAGTCAAACTCTGCAAAGAGAACATGTCATATTCTCATAATCCAGAATCCATTTTTCCACACAAATCTTATGAAACACATGACCATAGGCTAGAGTTTGAATCTCCTCTCCTCCATGAAATTTCCTTAAGCACACCACACACTCACTAACATCATCTCCATCAAAACAAGAACAAGAACAATCGCCATCATAACAAGAACAAGAACAAGATGACGAGGACAACGACACTTGAAAGAGTGAAATTGGAAGCATGTCTCTAATTTCTTCAGTGGTCATGGCAAGCTGCAAAATCCCAAAGCCCAATTCAACAGGTTCTTATTCAGTGTATGCAAATGACCTAGGTGATTGGGCCAATTATGGTTGCTTTGTAATAAATTTGAGACCCATTTTTCAGAGAAGAGAGATGAGAATTTCCCTCACCATGGCTATAGACAAAGTTGTGCGAATGATAAAAACTGGTATCACTCCTCCTTCAAACGTGTCTGGGAACCTTGAAAGACCCATCTTTCTCTGTTGGACAACAAATACCTGGATAAAAACACCAAACAAACCTAATTTTTATGCCAATTATAAATTACCACCACCACCAAATTATCATATATCAATAAAGCACAAAATTGATGAATGAATGCAATTGAATCTTCATTTCCAAACTGAAAAATCAAATAACATGAAATGAAATAGAGCTCTCCTCAAAAGACCCACCATTTTAGATTTCATTTTGATTTTTCTGATTCGTTGAGGGTATATGTTATTGTTATTTGTTTAGAGTTTTGTTTTCATTGTAAAGAAGAATGATCACATGAAGGGATAATGACAAAGGTCCATTGTTTATAGGATGTTGAATTTGGGATTTTATATGTTTAGTAATGTTTGTGCATCTATGATTTAGGTATGTTTGTCCGTTACCCTTCCGAAGATGATGTTCATAGAAATAATAATGTGCAGTGGGCACAAGGCAAGGCTGGTGAGGATAGAGTTCATGTAGTTCTGTTGGAGGAGGTCTGCCATAAATCCTTTGGCAAATCATTGGCGACTTTAACCCATTCAATCTTAGAAAAAAAAAACTTGTTACATTTCGCTCTCTTCCATATCTGATCCATTTCAACTTACCTTCAAACTTCTCAAATCTTTCAGCAGATAAAAGAGTCATACATACATCCTCCATCAAAAGCCTAGTTGATTTGAGATCCCCTCTGCATTATTATGGCCAACGAGATGTACTCCTTGCCAGACTGAGTCTCAGTCCTAATAGAGATGTACTCCTTGCCAGACTGGGTCTCAGTCCTAATAGAACTACATGGAACCGCCAATGCAGTTTCATCTGTGTTGCTTCTTCTTCCTCTTCATATGTTTCTCAGCCGGAGGCGCCTCCAGCCACTGTGGAGGATGCGGGTGCGAGTCACAACTGAACAAATACAGCAGATTCACCTAGTCCAAGCCACAGGGAGGATCGCAGGCTGTCCTCTATGGTGTTAGGTTGTCTGAGGAAGACATGAGCAAGCCCCAGGTGGGTATATCTTATTTTTGGTATGAGGGGAATACATGCAATATGCATTTGCTCCAGCTGGCGGAGGCCGTCAAGGAGGGTGTTACAGAAGCAGGCATGGTGGGATTTCGTTTCAACACTGTGGGTGTGAGCGATGCCATCTCCATGGGCAATAGAGGCATGAGCTACAGCTTGGAGTCCAGAGACCTTATTGCTGATATCATTGAGACTGTCATGGGCGCACAATGGTACGATGAAAATGTCTCCCTACCCAGTTGTGACAAAAATTTAAGTTCAATGCTCTATTGCCATGTAATAGTTATCTCCTGCTTCTGGAAAAGACAAATATGTGTGCATGTAAATATATTTGCAGGATTGTGGTGAAGGACAATAACTTTATTTGCAGTATTGAGGTGAAGGCCAACTGAACTTTGGTGACCAGAATGAGGCGGTGACATTGCGTGGTTATAGTGCATTAATGAGAGGATATGGATAATAAATACAGGTGGAAGCATTAAAGGAAAGATCTGATACAACATTGACCAAATAGGCGGTGGGTATAAGGTAGTTTCGAATGGATGGTTTTAGAAAATCTGTTAATTTTTACAAAACCTATAAGTAAGGATGCCTTCTGCATAATAACACCCAAAACCAAAAATAAACTGTGAAGGCTCCACATATTAAAGGAAGCGCCTGATGCATCTTTCAAAAGCTTCATTTGGATAACCTTATGATATTTTTTTAGGAATAAAAAATCCATAAATTATATTATCAAAAGGAAAATTTGTATAAATAATTATCTTTTTTAAGGTGTGGTTTTTAATCTATGACCTCTATAGACTTAACTCTAGGGTTTGATATTCATTTTTTGAACCCTTTCATTTAGTTGAGATAACTAATTTTAATTATGATTAGTCAATGATGACCATGTATTAACATGATTATTATACTATTTCTAAAGATAGGCATTGTGTTGATGCATCATTCAAAATGTATCTTCATAAGTGCCATATGAATTTATTGATGCTCTAAATGGTGAAGATTAAAATCTAAGACATTCAATGATGGTGTTGATTTTGTCAAATTTGGTTCATCAACTTTCAACAAACTTTAGACACCCTAAACAACTATGTTTTCCCCCGGTGCTCGATGAGGGTTGCAATAGGATTTCCTCATCCAAGGTTGAAATTGTTCTTCTTGTTGAAATCTTTCCAAAGTTCTATTATGAGCTAATAAAAAGTTTGCATGCCAATGTTATGGCCTTGACAAGGTAATAGTGCAAATGTCCCCCACATGTCCAAGTGTCAACCATGTTAGTGCACCATAATCTGAATATGGGGAGTTAGTAATTTGGGGGAATCCACTAGAGACTTATAAAATCATCGCGGAGGTTCTAGGAGGGTGTCAAAATCCTAAACCCAACCACAATTCTAGCTATCAAAAATCTGGTAAATGGAGGGGAAGATATAACTTTTTCACTAGCCACCGTCTTATACTGTCATTAAAAGCTAACCCGCTTTAGTCCAAGAACCAACTTAAGACCAAAAATATGTAATGATGGCCCTATCATCACTCTTCCTTAAAGAGAACATCTTAAGAGACAAGACATCCCAAAGGAAATTTATGAATTAATAAATATTTATGTAAATAATACTTTATAAATCACCTTTGTCTCATAATCTTTGTGTATGTAAAATTATTTTATAACACACCTAACACAGACCCTTATTAAATGTTATACATCTAATAATATAACATATGTTATATTATAATATGTTATAATATATAATATAAGATATGTTATAATATAAAATATAACATTATAACATAACGTATGTTATATTATAACATATACCCAAGACACATATGAGACTTATTAGAAGTTTTGTCATAGATTGATTAAATACTTTTATGGGAAGTTCCATTATTTCTTATAAGAACTCATCATCTATTTTAATGAAGATTATGTCTTTGTATTTTCTTTAGTATCGATAGATATTATATCTCTAATATCATTTGAAAGGCTTTTGATGATCGAAATTATGTCGATATTATTTTAAATTATTATAAATTTTAATTTTGATATTATGTTAAATTTTGATTATTTTTAAATTTATTATAAATTTTAATTTTGATATTTTCTTGTTGGAGATGATAGTGATTATGATTATATCTTTAGTGTTATTTGATAATCAACTAACTTAGATACCTCTCAATATGAGTAAGAAAAAACTTTGATAATCAATAACTTAAATATCTTTAATACCTCTTAACATAAAGATAAGTATTAAAAATATTAAAACAATACCTTTTTAGCTTTAAAAAAAAAAATGAAGATTAAAAAAATTTACTCCGGTTAATATTTTTATTTATTTTAACTTTATATATTATTTATATAAAAAAAAAGTTCATAATTAATAAATAAACACTTAAAATATAATAACTTCATTCTCAATTATGATATATTTACTTGAATTGTGACTATTTACTTAAGTGGGTCTAATGGTTAAGAACATGTGTTTCCTCCTAAGAGGTCACAAGTTCAAATCCAGAGGGGAGTAGGGTATGTATATCTTTGTATACTTTACCAGTCAAATCGTTGGGCGAAGGGGGTCCCATACACCAATTTGATGTATATTTACTTGAATTGTGACAACTTTGAAAACAAAATTTAATTAACTCTATCAAACTTTGATCGTGATGTTTTCTTTAAAGCCTAGTTTAAAAGTTCATTTTTCTAGGTATATATTTTATACTTTTTTAATAATTTTACTTGAAATTTGGTTAAAAAATGTTGGAAATCAGAATCACTACACGGAGGAGATCTCTTTCTTCACAACAGGGGGTCTCATACACCAATTTGTCCCATAACAAAGGATCACATACACCAATTTGTTGGTGTATGGATTGGTTGTGCCCTTAAAATTGGATTATTATTATTACTAGTATACCCCTGAAGCAGGGGAAAGGCAACCCTAGAGAGAACATTATAGAATAATTTGTTTATAAGCATAGTATTTCATGAGCAACATTATAATGACATATTAATCATTTCCATGCATAAAGGAGAAAAGAAATAGTGAACATGTGCAAATTATTTAGGTAAAAATATGATTGATAGGTATTTGTTAGCAAGTATTTGACACAATTATTATTAGCATCACTAAGTACTACTAAATATAGAAGAATGGACCAAGTCTCACATTCCATGTATAGAAGTATGATTACAACACAAAATAATCTAGAATTTAAATGACAAAGTGTTAGAAAAACAGGATCACAGAGTAATAAAATAAAACAAATGCGGAAATAAAACATAAAAGATACACAATACAATAGATACATAGATATACTTGGTTCACCCAGTGTGGGATACGTCCACCAGAGAAATTTCCAAGTCCTTCATTTATTATTATCCAGCAAATGAAAGGATACAACTGTTGGCATAGGGGCAGACCTGGGGTTCAACGCTCAACAACGCACCAACAAAACACTAACTACCGGCCCTTTCAGAAACACCTGCGAAGTAGATGAAGTCTCACCCGAGGTAGAGGCAGGGGTGGCTGCAAGACTCAAGTGTCTGCAACCTAGTTGGGACACAGATCTGTGATTACAATACTCTATCAAAGCACTTAGCAGTTACCATTCATCAGTAATTCACCTTCATTCACGTCGCAGGTCAAAACCCTAGTTATAGAACAATGCGGTATTCAACTAGATCTAACACATTCAAGCACTAAGCACATCAAAATAGATTAGATATGGCATTCATTTGCATTACAAAGCACTAATCTTTCATATCAGGTTCATCTAGACATACATTATTGTGCTAAGCATAAATCACATAAACAATACAATAACCATAATGCACAAAGCAACCATAACATAGGATATACGTGGTTCACCCCAGCGTGTGGATACGTCCACCAACTCTTCTTCTCTTCTATTATCTTCTGTCAAGCTTCTTACAGGCACAAAGCATCAAAACCCTACTCCGCAGAGGACATGAGATCTGCGCGCACCTCACTAGATCCACCTTCCTTGAGTTAGGCTACAACACAAAGCTTCTCACAGTCTATGCACAAAGCACTACAGATGACCTGTACTTAACTCTGCAACCTCAACATGCACTAAGCACAGAGCCTCTTACAATTACTCACACTTAGCACAATACTTAGCACCTAGCATCACACCCTTACATACATCGTCTAGATTTCTATTTATAAATTACAAAAGGGCCTAAACATGGGTAAACCCATGGGTCGACATCCCCATACCCGTTACATAAACCCTAATCCAAAAAATGCCCCAAAAGTGGTCGAGATCCCATGATCTCTGCTTCAACTTGTGCTCCGCCTTCGACCAGCCTGTCGAAGTCCCAAAATAGTTCAAACATGACCAAGGATCTCCAACACTTGGTCAAGGGACAACAGGCACCCAAAACTCACTTGTGACTCATCCTGAGTCACTCTGATCTGGGTAACTCTGCCTCAAAAGCCTCAAGCTTGGCTTGAGCTGCTTCGACCTACTTCTTTATCAAGGCCTCCTGCTCAATGAATTCTTGAATAACTGCCTCATTCACAGGTCCCTCTAAGCGATGTTCTATCGAAGTGACTACTTGTTTTAGCTCTTCTCCTCGGCCTTCAATCTCCTCAAAAATTAGGCAAGCTGCATCCTAGACTAGTTGGAGCTTCTGAGTTACTTCCATGACTTTGCCTTGTATGGCATGAACCTGTTGTTGAGCCGTGCAATATTCTTGGGATCTTTTCATCCTCTCAACTGCTAACAGGAGTTTTAATTGCGCTTGTACTATTGTTTCTTGTTACTTTTCCTCCTGGATCTGTGACTCCAGTGTCTTCAGTTTAGGGTCCTTGGTAAGGCGCTCATAATTCTGTGCACTTTGACTGTTAATTTGTTTACATTCCAAGGCTAATGCTTTGATCCTCTCAACTGCACTCCAAGTAGTGTCTTCTCTCTGGTCTCGCACTTCCTGCGGAGTGCTTGGCACTGTTTATAGCTCTAGTTATGCTACTCTTTGTTGGAGCTGTTGAATGGATTCAACAAGCTTTGCAACTTGATTTACTACCAGATCTTCTTCCATTTGTTATAACCCTATCATAGAGCAAAGTGATCTATTGATTGCTTCTTTAACTCCGACCTGCTCCGCGAGAAGCTGTTCTTTCTCCTATTGGATTTACGCTCTATCCTCTGCGAACTTCGATTGGAGGTCATCTTTTCCCTATTGTGCAAGTCGGCGTTGCTCTATGACTTACTCTTGTACTTGCTTCAGGGCCTCTGTGGCTTGTTCTTTTTCTTCCTGCACGTGATGAAGGCGAGCTTCGATCGCATCAACTATTCTGTGGAGTTGGGAAATCTCATCTCCCAGCTCTATCTCTTCTGATGATGAAGGTGCAATGGACACTGCCTGGCTGGAGTGAAGGGATTGTTGTACTCCTCGTAGATCTGCTTCAATCCTTTCGTACATGGTTTCCTGTTTTGCTTCATTGCGGTGTAAAATATCTTCTACATTATCTGAGAAAACAACGATGATTAGGTCAATGTCATCCACCGTGAGTACAGTTTCCATCTTGGGCTTGCTAGCTTTGTACTTCTTCCATGAAGAAGGTTTTGTGGGGGAAACCTTTCTTTTCCTATATGTCTCTGTGTCATCAGGGGGATTCTTTGGCAGTGTTACTTTGCCTTGCTTCTATTTATCTTCTTCCCAATTGTTCTCTTCTTTGTCTACTTCGTCATCACCTCCTCCTCTAGGCAAATCTGAAGAAGTTTCATCTGATACACTGTTCATCTCTTGTACCTATTCTTTCTTCTTCTTTCTGCTACTCTTGGGTTCATCATATTCTTCACGAGTGACCATCAAAATTTCGATTAGGTCAAGGTCAGACAGTTCAGCTTGGTCGACTGGTATAAGTAACTCGACGGGCCATTCCTTATTGATTTCTTCCATGTCCTCCTCGGTGATCTTGTATTATGATCGGAGTTCTTCTTTACTTTCATCTATGCGCATAGTGATATAGATAAAATTCTTATTTGAACGGAACTTCGTAATGGTATGAACCTGTGAAGGGCATTTGGTGTCATACGAGGGAAAGACTCAATAACCATCTTCAACTGCAGGTAGTAAGTATGGACCACCACGTTGGAATGCCATTGTTTCCCCATATAGCTCGAGTATCAAAGTGTGGTGAACTTCGTGGCTAATGGTTCAGACGACTCAATTTATGGGAAGGTCGCACCTTCCAACATCTCCCAAGCAATGAACGCAATGAGGATCAACAACCAGCTAAAATGGAACTCATAGCCCTGATCCTGGGCTTTGCGACAGTCCTTTTCTAACTAGTTTACTAGGTAGCTCGCCCAGTTCATCCGTAGAACTTCCACGCATTTTCCTGCGACGTCAACGACAAACCTTGAGACCTGTGTGGGTTTTTTCTTTTGTACTAGCTTACCAACACTCAACTGGTAGGCTAGGTGCACTGCCCCATTCTGAATGGAGGATACCTTGTAGCCTCACTTCCCCTTTTCCACATCGTCGTCGGTGTCTTTAATCTTCTACGCCAGGACGTGATCTGCAGCCTTCCTTGGATGAAATTCTTGCGGGTCTAGTCCCTTCATGCTTAATCCGGTGATCCCATGGATCAGCACCGGATCGACGGTGATGTTTTTGTATAGCCACAGATAACCGCCATGGAAGCACGACAATAGGATTTTAACACACGCGTTAACCTCCTGGTGCCTTCCAAAGTGTGGTATCTTCATCACGTTCAGGATAGTGGACCTCGCAATGTCCATAGTCCATGGCTGGGGGATGATCTTCGACTTCTTCCCCTTCGTCTTGGTCAAATACTTGTGAGGTGCGAGCATGCCATAACTCTTACGGTCTCCCAGATTATAGTCGTTGATATTCAAGGTCAGAATCCTCTCTAACTGTGGTCTGACTACGAATATTCCCTTCGGGAGGTATGCAATGATGACTGTGTAGTTGAAGTCCCTTGGGACACTGTCACGACTCACCACACTGGCCACAAGTGGGATGTCGTTAGGCATAATGGATGGGATTAGCTTCGCATTCGCCAAGTCATCACGATGCTTGGTTATTTTCTCGGTCGCAACTCTGGATGGTCCAAATCCATGAGCATTCGATGGGGAGGCTTGCACTCCTCGCGTTGATGAGGCTTGAAATCCTATGGACATCACCTTCTCTGCCATCAGATCGATTAGAATTTATTCGACAGACTTTTCTACTGCACTAATGTCGTTCAACATGCATGCTCGAGATCAGGTCTCTCGGGTCGGTGATCAAACACTCACTGTAATGGAATGGGTGGCGAAGTCTCAAAAAACATAATGTGGTAGTAGTCAGTTCTTTGTGGGCTCGAATAATCATTGTTTTCAAAAGTGTTCTCTGTGCAATGTTCGATGGGGTAAATAGGCAACGTTGTAATGGTTTCTTCCAACTGGTCACAAACCCTTACTCAATGCAATTCCATCCGTTATGGCGTGGTCCTAACGGTCCAATGGTGAACTTTCGGGCCATAATAGCTTTCCTAACCATTTGGGAGCGTCGATCGAATGGTCATAATGCCTCCAACGGTCATATGGCTTCGTCATGGCGAAGTGACAATCTATATTGTACTGATATTCCGACGAAGTTCCAGTTCTAGAAACCTTCCTTCTGCGAAGTTATTTCTGGAGCTTCTTGCAAGTTTTCTAACCTAGCTTTCTTCTTGCTGAGCTTTCTAGCCTTTTTTCCTGTAATCTGTGTTACTAGGTTCCTCTTCCCATTCAAATTCTTATCTTCTCTTGGCATAGTAACTTCATGATGTTGATGATCTTTCATAGGGTTTGAGTGTGTTACTTCTTTTCTTTCTAGGGTAGGTGCCATGCTCTCCTGTATGGATAGGTTCTTCAAGTATGTTTGTGTTCTGTCAGCTTTGACATCCAAGTCTTTGATCCTTAGTAGCTTCGACTTGTTTTCCTATTCTTATATCATGTGCGTTATTCTCCTAGCCATGGAATTCTTTAACTCTTTCTTTTTTTGTTCTAGAGATTCCTCTTCTTGTTTTCTTCGGATCTGATCCTTCTCAATCCAAGTCTTTCCTAGCAAAATAGCAAATGGGGCGTTGTTCTCAATAAACTTAACGACCTCAAATTCTTCCTCTGTCGAAGTGCCATGGGCACTCATAGATGTCTGGGTAAGTCTTCCGCATAGGGTAATCATATTTCCTCTAAATAATCCTATTCCTCCTAATGAAGGGACCATATCAGGCTTTCCCAAAATTTCCCAAGTTTTTTTTGTCATAATATTCACTTGTGTTTCCTCATCCAGAACACAGTCTATGTCAAAGTCTCCTATTCTTGTTTCTATGCATTATTTCTCTTTTAAGATATCTGATAGATTGATGTATCTATGATCATTCATGGTTTCTTTCATCTGCAATAATACAGTCTATGATTTTTTCTGGGATTCTGCCATAATCTTAGTCTCTTGGCTTCCCTCATGGTTTTCTTGTCTCATATTTTCAACTTTAGCAATCATTCTAGGGCAATCCAAAATTTCATGGTCCATAGCTTTACAACAAAGGCAACTAGGATTTCTACCAGGGCATTCCTTAGCTAGATGTCCTGGTATTCTACGACTGTAACAAAGGGTTAATCCTCCCTTTCTCTTAAATGATCCCCAACTTTTGTTATACTGCGCATTGGGGTCACAGTAACTAACCTGCAAAAAATTCGTTCTAGGATCCTGCATCCATTTGTTAGTCCAAACATTCTTTCTATGCATAAGAATAACATATCTTTCATTATTGTTATCAGATCTACTCATATCAAATCTTCTTTCTTCTAATTGTGCCCTAGTTTTCAGACTAGGAATTTTTTTTTCAAACATACCTAGGTCCATACTTTCGAAAAGAAAAAAAATTCACTTATCTTACCTTTCTCAGAGCACAAAGATTTTATATCTTACCTCTTAAATAAAAAATTTCACTATTCTTTCCTTTAGCAGAGCACAAAGCTTTCAGATCTTAGCTTTTTTTTTTCTTCAGATCTGGTTCCTTTCTTGGCATAGAGCTTCCTAATTCAAGTGGAATATTGTGCACTATAGCAGCAGATCTACGCACAGAGCTTTTTCTTTTCTTCTTCAATTCCAATCAATCATAGTTTCAGGTCCCGGCAACAGAACCATTTGTTGGCATAGGGGCAGACCCAAGGTTCAACGCTCAACAACGCACCAACAAAACCCTAACTACCAGCCCTTTCGGCAACACTTGCGAAGCAGATGAAGTCTCAACTACGGTAGAGGCAGGGGTGTTTGCAAGACTCAAGTGTATGCAACCTAGTTGGGACATAGATTTGTGATTACAATACTCTATCAAAGCACTTAGCAGTTACCATTCATCAGTAATTCACCTTCATTCACATCGCAGGTCAAAACCCTAGTTATAGAACAACGTGGTATTCAACTAGATCCAACACATTCAAGCACTAAGCACATCAAAATATATTAGATTTGGCATTCATTTGCATTACTAAGCACTAAGCTATCATATCAGGTTCATCTAGACATACATTATTGCGCTAAGCATAAATCACATAAACAATAAAATAACCATAATGCACAAAGAAACCATAACACGGGAGATACGTGGTTCACCCCAACATGGGGCTACGTCCACCAACTCTTCTTCTCTTCTATTATCTTCTGTCAAGCTTATTACAGACACAAAGCATCAAAACCCTACTCCGTAGAGGACAGGAGATCTGCGTGCACCTCGCTAGATCCACCTTCCTTGAGTTAGGCTACAGCAAAAAGCTTCTCACAGTCTGTGCACAAAGCACTACATATGACTTGTACTTAACTCTGCAGCCTTGACATGCACTAAGCACAGAGCCTCTTACAATTACTCGCACTTAGCACAATACTTAGCACCTAGCATCACAGCCTTACTTGCATCACCTAGCTTTCTATTTATACATTACAAAAGGGCCTAAACATTGGTAAACCCATGGGCCGACATCCCCATACCTGTTACATAAACCCTAATCCCAAAAATTCTCTAAAAAGGGGTCAAGATCCCGTGATCTCTGCTTCGACTTGCGCTCGGCCTTCAACCAACCTATCGAAGTCCAAAAATAGTTCAAACGTAACCAAGGATCTCCAAAACTTGGTCAAGGGCCAACAACAACCTACAACACACCCGTTGTAACTTCACCTTCTTTCTCTCACAATCTCCTCTCTCAAAATACAATATTCGCAATGATACATAGCCACAATACATTTCCCTCATAAAAGAGGGTTGCCTTCTAGGGAAAAAAAATCCTAACATAACTTCTATTGTCATATCTTTGGCCTTATAATGAATGGTCCAAATTTAATTTGAAATTACAATATACATTTACAAGGCAATTTTTCCTTTGGAAGCTTTTCCCTCGAACCCCCACCAGGGGCCCGCTTGCCTCGGGACCTCGCAGAGGGGGTAACCCCCCTTTGTACTCCCCCACATGGAGGAGTGTACATTCTTCCAAGGTGTAAAGTCTCCATGGGGTATAAACATAGCTAAAGACAAAGACCTCTGAATCAGGAAGATAATCCCCTCCACAACTAACAATCTTCAACTTGGAGACTGATCTCAACAAATCCATCGATGTTGTATATGTTTGACTATGATCCTTCTTGGACCTGGAAAATTTCTCATCTTCATATTCATGCTTGAAAACCAACTGAAACTGAGAAGGAACTCAGTTTCTCCCTGGCTACTCCCTTAGTTAACATATCTGTAGGATTTTGGCTAGTGTGTATCTTTTCCAACCTCAAATGTCCATCTTCCAAGACAGATCGTATGAAATGGTACATGAGTTGTATATGCTTAGTATTTAAATGGAAGGCATTTCTTTGCAAAATGAATGACACTCTCACTATCACAGTACAACCTGCTATTCTCCTACTTCTTTCCCAATTCCTCCATAAACCTCTATAACCAAGTAATTTATTTACTAGCCTCAGCAGTACAAACTGTTAAATTTGACTTTTTTTCCTGTTTGGAAAAAAATGCAGATCGTGATAACTTCGTCGTACGGTGTCCATTTTCAAAAACTAACATATTGACAGAATCGACACGACAAGAACTACGCAATGGCACTGGTTTCATTCGAATCTAAGAAATTTGATTTTTTTTCCTTCAAGGATCCATTTTGGATCACTCTTAGCTTGTATAAATGACTTGAAATTAGTTGATAGTCTGCAGCTCTGACTACCAAGTTTTCCTTCTACGTGGTACTAAACTCCTTTGGCACAAATCTTGTGCTAAAAAATTCATTGATATCAACAAAGTACTCATCAACTATTTGAATTAAAAATAATTGTGCATCAGGGAAGTTGTCTTCTAAGTTAGTAGGTTCTTTTTCATTGGTTATACTTGATAAGTGATCTGGTCTGGCATTCAATTTCCTTAGTTTAACTATTACTTCAAAATAAAATTCCTGAAACAATAATAGCCATCTACAGATGATCCACCCCCCCAATACTATCTTATTGACTATATATTTGAGGGCAGAATGATCTGTGAACATTTTAAAGTGTTTGCCCAATAAGTAATGTATGAATTTCTATAGTGCATACACCATGGCTTGATCTAGATGTCATGAGAAGAACGAAATGACTACAGATTATTAACAGGTGCTTAACACAAAATCACAGAGATACGGTCAAATTGGTTTTCTATTCAATAATGAAATAAGATGAAACTGTAAAATGCAGCGAAAAACAAGCTTGTTGGAATAGTGGCGACTTATCTCTGAGAAGAGATGCGACGACTGCGCTCATTTACAAGAAGATGGTTACAATGAGGATCTGAAGGCCTTTTTACAATAAACATGAATGTAAAAAACCCTAGACATCCAAAAACCTAACCCTAGGAGATGAAGTGTCAAAAGGCATGTGGGCCCCGTTTGGTTAAGTCAGTACATCAACTTCTCGGGGTCATAACTTTTCCATACGATTTTCGTTTGACGCGCTCAATACCTCGTTAGAAATATCTATCTGAGGACTACAACTTTTGTGTGAGAAACATTGAAGGAACTTCCATGTTAATCCCCCTTTTCCAAAAAAACGTCGTTTAGGGCCTCAAAACAGCTCCAGAAGTTTCAGGACTCGAAAAACTGCTAAAAATAGTAAATTACCAAAATTGCGAGAAAACTGTTTTAAGCCAGTTGAAAAGGTGGGTGGCCACTGATATCCACTTGGATAAATCCTCCCTCCTTAGGAAGAAATGGTCTCCATTGCGTTGATTTCCCCCATCAAATGAGGAAATTTCTATTGAATTTGGCCCCGAGTGAGCCACTTGCCTTGGTGCAGGAGTTGCCCTGCTTTGACGACTCGATAAAGTTGGATCCTTTGTTGTCGAGTGCCCTTGATCTATGTGTCCAAAATATGATCACTGGATGCATGTTGTATGCAGTCGAGGTTG
>JASDQU010884486.1:89308-101170 GCA_032191745.1 Picea mariana
CTGAGTTTGTGGTGTGATTTTAGAGAGTGAACACGACTTGTTGGGGGGCCCACCAGTAGTTTGGTAACTCTCTGTGTGTTGTTCATGCATTTTATGATTTATTTGTCTTTTTATTTCCTATACATGCATTATCAATTTATTAATTAGTTTGTTGTTGTAGTTTAAATTGTTTTGATTCCCTTTTGCAGGTTAGAATGACGGAGTGTGTTAGAATGCATTAATCTCGTAGACTAGGAATGGATTTGCAAATCCCTAGACTAACCCCATGTGTAATTAGATAGTAGATTGTGCTTTTATTTATGACTTTAGAATCCAATTTAAAACAGAGTTTTAATTAGAATCGAATAGAGTTTTTAATTGAGCTTTCTTTAACCAAGGCTTCGGTGGATAGATAGGGTTAGTTTCAGTTTTTATTGCCTATTCAATTGTTAATTAGATTTTKCTTAATTAGTTGTTGATTAATTTATTCATTAGTTTACTTTGTCATGMTTTAATTTHTGTTTTAAGCATTWTCYTTATTACATTTTGAATTGTTAAGATAGAGCTAGTTTAGTTTATGTTATGTAATTTCTTKYCTAGAATTAGATTGCAATTGTAGTTCTTAGTTAATGAATGAGTTTAAGTATGAATTTTGCTTATGTAGAATAGAAGTATAATGATGATCTTGTTATGTTGTTGATGGTTAATAAATGAACATGCAGTGTATTTAATGTTTTTTTTGTCTTCACACAACCACCAACATTATATTTGAATTGTCATAGGTTAAAGATAGTTTCTTGCTTTCATAGCTTAGAAAATAGTTTTATTATTGTTGTAGGATAGATAGACTTTTCTTTGATAGATTAGATAGTAGTTTTCTTATCATAGATTAAGAATTAGTTGTTAATCTTTCTTGCTTTCAATAGAATAGATTTAATTTCATGCATTGCATTGAGCATTTAGATGTCCTTTCACGCATTAGAAATAGTTTTGCATTAGGAATTTAGTTCACTTGCCTCCTAGGCTAGATAGTTGTTCAATGAGAAGTTTTACTTGTAGTAGTTAGTTTCCTTTGCTTACTTGTATTTTGTTTTAGTAGGTTAGTTAGGTGCCTTTGCTTACTTGTCTTTTGCTTTAGTAGGTTAGTTAGGTGTCTTTGATTACTTGTCTATTTGCTTTAATAGGTTAGATAGGTGCTTTTGATTACTTGCTTATTTATTTTCTTTCATAGGGCAGTTTCTCATTGAATGTAGGTTGGCAAGTTAAAGAAGGTTTCTTTTTTCATTTGCTTATTATGCGTAGTAGTTTGCTTTTGCTTATCGTTAAACTAGTTTGTTTTACATAGGGTTTTACTTTCTTTCTTAGGAACTATCCATCGATCCTTGGCCCAAAAGTACTTAGGTTACATAGTTTCAATTTTCTTAGTACGATTTTCTCATTAGATAGCTTTGCTCGAGTAGATTAGCCTTAGATAGCTACCTTCCTTAGTTAGACTATACTCCTACCAGCCTTCTACCTTTGGCATATATATTTGCTACAACTCTAAGTTTACTTACCCCGGGTTGACAATTTAATTGAGGGTTTTTAGTGTGTTTTTAGTGCATATATAACACCCGTCAGGCATATGACCTCTATTTCAATTATGTAAAGTATTGGACAAAGATGCCAAATAGGGATATTCAGTGAGAATCTGAACATAATTAATTTCCTTCTTTTTAGTATCGTTTCCTTTACTTCTCTTTTGTTTCAAAGAGAAACTATCCCCGTTATACTTTCATGCTATAGAATTGGATAACTAAAGCTTATTTGAAACTTGTTGAGTCTTCATGATCAACAGTTGAATATTATTTGGAACTTTCCAAGTTTGAAAAAACAATTGGTCTCTATTTGATGGGTGAAAACACATCAACAAGCCCCAACTTAGTAAGAAATGTATAGGCAGGAATCTAATATCTCCATACACAAAGTACTTCTGACTTCACCTACATGCTTCATACTTCATGCATTTCGCAACATCATCATACCTTAGACATAGATTCAAACCCTACTCATATTTAGCCTTCATGCCTTAGAGAATCTCATAGCATCATTCCCAGAATGTAATTCCATACTGCAACATCACAACCTAAAACAATCCATTTTGCATAATCATAGACCTTATTCCTTCATAGTGCACCCTTAAAATTCCAAGAAAATTCCTCTTGCGCACCTTTAGACCCCAAGAATAATCCCCAATTCCTCTTACGCAACTCGGATCTCTTCTACACACTTGCACTTGCTCTTATTTATTGAATACACTTAAAATGCACACATCTATCCTATGTTTATAGTGTTTCTGCATTCACTTATGGGATTGACTTGTAAAACTATCTAGATCGAACTGTACTTTATGGTTGGTTGACCTGAAAAAATATTTCATATATATGCATTCCTATGGAGTTAGAGGGAGTTTCATATACCGTTGGAAAGGTCTCAAAATAATGTTTTCAACCATATATTCTATACTCACATTTGAGCTAGTTCTTCCGAGTAAAAAATCCTTCAAATATAGGGTATCCAAACTGAGCATCAAAAATCCAAAAACAATATTTCCAACAATATCCATCTTCAATCTTTTTCTTGGACATTTGTAGTCTCCCTTTCTCTTTGACATCAATAACAACAATATTTCCAACAATCTCCCCCTTTGTCATTGATGGAAATCCTTAGTCAATTATTTAATACTGCCCCTGTATGCAACTTTTCCCACTTTCAAATCAATGGAAAAGGGTTTCTCCCCCTGAGCTTGTGCTTCCCTTTATTGATGAGATGAAAGGGATATCACTCCTAGCTTCTGTCTGACATATTCAAATGTGTCTTTGGGAATGGGTTTAATAAAAATATCTACAAATTTTTCTTTGGTGATAATGTATTCCAGCTTGATACTTTGCTCAACTACCTATTCTCTTGGGAAATGGTACTTGATGGGAATATTTTTCATCTTTGAGTGCATAACAAGATTCTTTTAAATGTTGATTTCACTTGTGTTGTCACAGATGATTAAGATTGGATGATCATATTCTACCTTGATATCCTTCAATGTTTGTTTCATCCAGAGAACTTGTGTGCAACATGTTTTTTCTGCAACATAGTTGGATTCTATTATGGATAGAGAGATTGAAGTTTGCTTCTTGGTCAACCATGATACAAGACAATTGCCTAGAAAAAATTCTCCTCCACTGGTACTTTTATTTTCATCAATACTTCCTACCCAATATGCATCTATATATGTGGTTAGAGTGAAGCCCTTACTTCTTGAATACCACAAGAAAAAGTCCAATGTGCCCTTCACATATATGAATATTCTTTTTACTACTTGCACATGTGTCTCCTTTGGTGAATATTGAAATTTTTCAACCAATCATATTCCTTGCATGATGTGTAGCCTCAATGTTGTCACATATAGTAGGCTACCAATCATTGACCTATATAGTGTTTGATTTTCTTTTGGAGATTCATCATCTTTGAGAAACTTACATATTGTCATCATGGGTGTACTGACAGGTGCACGGTCTTCCATTATGAATTTCTTCAACATTTTATTGATATATTTGGTCTGAGAAATTAATATTCTTTTTCTAGATTGAGAAATTTGCAACCCTAGAAAGAATGATGATTCTCCAAGCATGGGCATCTCAATTTTGTTTTCCAAACTTCAAGATTCTACTCAACTGATCAATTGTTTTCTCTAGTTACTTTATTAAGGAAACAATTGTAGCCTCTATCTTCTCCTCAAAAAATGAGCCTTGAAAATGGTTATTGATGTGAATAAACCTAAGATCCTCCTCTAATAAAGGACAATGTCAAATGGGGATAAAATAGTTAGTTATTTAAGCGAATTGCTTGGGGGTTGGAAGTTTAAATTTATTGATGCTAGACGAAGGTATGTGAGGATCGTTAGGAAAGTTGTACATCATTCTATACATTTGTTTTTGTAATTGGAAACTTAAAACCCTTTGTTGTGGAAAAATACCAAAATTTATTTTGTAGGACAAAGAGGGGAAATTTTTCCTTGGTGCAAATTGCATGCTAGGTTACACTAAAATGCACCCCCGGGTCTGAAAAATCATTCATTTTGAGTAGTTCAAACTATAAACAAGTTTCTGAGTCATTTTTCATAAGCCTATATACTTAGTTTATCATATGTAGTCATAAAATACCATGTTGTGCAAATAGGCAACATATGCCTTTTAAAACCTAGAAATGCACAACTTGTTTGTAAAAAGTAAGTCAAGGTTTTATTATGCTGTAGATTTGAGTTGTGCAAGTTGTTGGGAGTGTGGCTTATCATATTAGACCTAATAATGTTGTTAATTTTTCAATTGAAATTTTAAAAATGGTTGTTGTGTAAAAGAGGCAAAGTTTGCCTTGTAATTGGAAGGTCAAAACTGTACTAAGTGACGAAATTAAAATGCACACCCAAGCTTCCTTGTAGCACCTATTTTTTTTACAAGTTGTACGATGGATATATCTATATTTTTTATTTACATATGTCATATAAAGAGATATTTTATTGCAATAGAGGTTGATTTCATGCACCTAGATTTTGGATGCCATGTAAATATGAAGTCAAAACTTCCTTAGGGTAAAATGCACACCCTAGTATCAATTTTGACCCAAATTGAGTGGTTCAGCTTGAAGAAGTTGTAATTTGTGAATTTACACCTTGACATAGCCTTATATTGGTAGTTCCAAACAAAAACTATCTGATGTGCATAAAGGCTAAAAATTTCCTTATAAAACCAAAGGGCCAATTTGTTAAAGTTGGCTATAGAAAACTACACACATAAGTTGGATAATGCTCCATAATTTAATATTTAAGCTGTAAATTGATTATTAAAATATTTTTAACATGTTTGTACAATTAGGAGTGCATTTTTACTCCAATAAGGATGATTATTATTCACAAATATTCATGACCTTTTGATGAATCAGCAGACGACTTCTAACCAGCCAATTATGCATACAAAATGGAATAAAACTTAACTCTAATTTCTGCAGTAGAATAAAGAGGTCAATATTACAAGAAATATTACAAGTTATAGGTTGTAGAAAAGTAGTACATCTTTCTATATATTTGTTTGTGCAATTTTAAACTTAAAACCCTTTTCCCTACAAAAAGACAAAAAATTGTCTTCTAGGACAAAGAGGGCAAATTTTGCACTAGTGTAAATTTTGTCTTGGTGCAAAATGCATGTCAAGCTACACTAAAATGAATGCATGGTTCTCAAAACTCATTCAATTTGAGTGGTTAAAATTGTAAATGATTTTTTAAGTCATTTTTCATAAACCTATATACTTAGTTTTGCATTTTTAGTCATAAAAGACTTTGTTGTGTAAAGATAGGCAAGAGATGCCTAGTAAAACTCTAGAAATGCCCAACTTGTTTGTAAAACATAAGAGGAGGTTTTATTATACCTTGGATTTGAGTTGTGGAAGTTTTTGTGGGTGTGGTTTATCATATTGGACCTATTCATGTTGTTAAGTTTGCAATTGCAAGTTTAAAAAGGGTTGGTGTGTAGAAGAGGCAAAGTTTGCCTTGTAATTTGGAAGGTCACAACCATACTAAGTGACCAAATTCAAATGCACACCCAAGCTTCTCTGTATCTCCAAAAATTGTCTTATGAGTTTTAATATGGAGTTCTATGTATGGAAAATTTACCCATGTCATCTAAAGTGCAATTTAAGAACAATATAGGTTGCTTTCATGCACCTAGATATGGGATTACATGTAAATATGAAGTCAAAATTACATTAGATTAAAATGAATGCCCTAGTCTTAATGTTGACATAAATTGAGTGGTTAAAACTTGAATAAGGTGTAATTTGTGATTATATACCTGCATATAGCCTTATATTGGAAGTTTCATACAAACACTTACCTGATGTGAATAAAGGCTAACAATTGCCTTGTAAAACCGAAGGGATAATTTGATAAATTTGGATATAGGAAGGTGCACACTCAAAGTTAGATAAGCCTCCATAATTCAATTTTTAAGTTGTAACTTGATGATTACAATAGTTTTAAAATGTTTGTACAATTAGTAGTGCATTTACACTCCAAAAATAATGATTTTTATGCATAAAGATCCATGACCTTTTTATGAAATATAGAATGAATAGGTCAATATTATAGGAAATGTTACAAGCTACAGGGTTGTAGAAAAGTTTTACATTTGTCTATACTAAAATATGTCTTGCAGAATGAATAGGTCAATATTATAGGAAATATTACAAGCTACAGGGTTGTAGAAAAGCTACAATGGTGAATTTTCTATGATGAGATAATGCATATATAGGATACTAAATATTTCATTCCTTAATATGAGATATGTATTCCTTAAGAAAAAAATGCATGCTCAAAAATGGAAATTATGTGTTTTCTACTTGAAAATAGGGCATGTTGTAAAATGCACGCCCTTGAGTGAAAAATGCAAGCCTTGTGTTAGGATTTGCATGATAACTTCTTGAAAGCATAATGTTATGGGAAATTTGTATCATTAGAAGAACTATGCACAATATGCACACTGTCCTTATGAAATTTCATGAAAAGGGGGAATTGAGGAAAATGCATGCATGTTACACGCAAAATTTAAACACTACCTAGTGTCGCACTAAGTGTCACACTTTTGTCATTATTCCGTTTAGTGTCGCACTTATGTACAATTCAATTGATAAGTGTTGTAACATCAAAACGAAACTTTCCTAAGTGTCACATTCATTTTTTACCAACTTAGACACCATGGGACAACATTTTGTCACTTCCCTAGTAAATAGGGAGAAGGAAACATCATTTTTGGAAGGTCAGACACTTTATTTGTACCCTAGGTTTGACTTGGTTGGAAGGGTGATGCTCCCCAGTTCATGTCTACAGGGCGTCATTCCTTGGGTGACACTCCCTGGACCACTGTTAGGGGGCATCAATGACTCTTTGTCTCAAGCATTGGGGGGCATTAGTCAGTTATGCCTAACTACACCTTTGTTTAAGGACCATCTCTTAGGATCTTTGGGTGATTATGGATGAGTGATGACTCATACCCTCGAGTCATTCAATCTCTCTTCCATTATCATGGGGTTCCAAATCCTAACTTAGGGAGAAAATATATTAACCTTCCCTTCATTTGATAATGGTGGTTGAGCTTTTCAAATCCTATATAGCAAGGACATCCATGGGGGAAAGGGAGCCGAATTCTATAAGGGTGAATTTTTTTATCTTAAGAGAAACTCTAAATACATGTGTGTGCATCCAAGGGCTGGAGGAAAGAAGTCTTGGAATATTGGTGCCATCATCCATATGTAAGCTTTCACTTATGATGAATAAACTTGGCTTGTTCCTTTCAATTATTGTTTGTGCATTTATCTATGCTTACGTCAAATCAAGCTTAGATAGATTAGTATTTTCCTAACAAGATCTAGTAGAAGTAGAGTTGTTTGTTTCCTATTCTTGCAGGTTCCTTTGATCATCAAGAAGCTTGGAGCAATGAGGTCGAGGTTTGGAGCAACGAGGACAAACATCAGACTTAAGGTTAGTATAAATATCTCCTTCTATATATAGGATTAAAATATTAATCTAAAAGGAATTCAATCACCATTTGTTTCAAATATGTCTTAGATTATGGTTTTAGTCTAAGGATAATTCAATCTGTTCGCAGGGTGAATTTCTCACAACAATGCCCTATTAGGGAAAAAGGTAGGCTATACATATGTTATTGTGTCCCGAGAATTTGGTGCAGGGTGAAATATATATTTTGGTTTGGGGATACATGCATGAACTAATATGTGTTGTTACATATGCAACTCTGAAATGTTGTATAGTGATAGATAATAGATTAATGATTACACAAGTGAAATATTGTTGTTTTGGACTATTGTTGTATATGAAGTTTGAACATACCCTAGAGTGAAAATTGCAATCCTTGTGTTAGGATTTTCATTATATATTCATTATCTCATAATGCTAGGGAAAATTCATATATTTAGATGAATTATGCACATTATGCATACTTTCCTTTTGAAGTTGCATGAAAACAATGCATTGAGGAAAATGCACACCCTGTTATGGAAAAATGCAGGATGTATATATGTTGTTGTGTCCCCAGAATTTGGTGTAGGGTGAAATATACATTTCAGTTTGGGGCTACATGCATGAACTAATATGTATTGTTACATATACAACTCTGAAATTATTTATAGTGATAGATATATTAATGATTCCTCAAGTGAAATATTGTGGTTGTGGACTATTATTGTATATGAACATACCCAGTAGGGTATTTGTGCAATATTGCTTGCATATTAGGGTTTAATACTATGTATGTATATAAATAGGAAATCTTTGGAAGTTATATATATATATATGGTCATGGTATGAAAATTAGCATTGTGGAGGAAATTGGGCAAATGTTGCATTTGTATCTTTTGTATGTATTGTAATTTGCATGCACAATTATATTTTTACAATCCATATTCATACTTGATACATATAGGTTTCATATTAATTACAACAAAGATAAATCTATGCAATTACCATTGTTATATAAAAATGTCAAGTAGAGGAAACTACTTATGTTTTACTCAAACATCTTGCAAACAAGATGAGAATGGTGGTGTATATGTGTATAACTCAATCTCACGTAACTTTTAAATTATTATAGGCATTGATATGTGACTATACACACTCATGCATGTCATTAATTGCATAAAATAAAATACATTGTTAATAAACTGTCGAAATAATGATATATGTTACATCTTTAAATGTAATTGCATGGAGTACACAGTATATAAACCAATGTTATTTTATAACTACTCTAGGATGTTTCAGAGCTTTCTACAAGCCCTGCTCTTGAGATGAGGAAAATTCTACAGAGCCTCTCTTTGTTTTTGTAGAGGCTTATGATTGTTCTCTAGCTACAGTAGGAACATGTTGTAATTGTTTCTCTAGATATTTAATTTTATTTGCATAATTTTGCAATTTCTCTTGCAATATTGTTTTCTCATCTGCTTGCTTTTTCAACATTTATGCATTCTACTTATACTTGTCGTCATTGTCCTTTTGATTCTTTTCAAGTTGTTCATTTTCTTTTTTCAATTGGGATCGAACTTTGACCAATTGAACCATGAGTTTTTGTAATTCATTCTCAAGCTCGTGTTCCCTCAAATATTGTTTCTCTAATGCAATCGACAAAATTGGCACCACCTCGGTTACTGTTGTACTCTGTGATTTCTATTGCAAATAAACAATTTGGGATTTCAAATTTTGTATCTCCACGTCACATCCAAAATGTTGTTCCTTTTGGTTATGTAAGAGTTCAATATTGATCTCTTTAATATTTTCATCTCTCTCATCTATCATCATCTTCAATGATTCCACCATTGGTGATGGGGCATATAGATCAACTAGAACACTACTTAATGATTTAGCTTTCCGAGACATCTTCTCTTTTCTTTCTTTGGAATTTTCCAAGTCATTTGAAGGAATTTGTTTTTTTAGACTTCCCTGAGTTTATCTTTACCCTTACACATACCCTGAATTTTTCTTTTATCCTGAACTTTGCCACCTTCTTTACTTTGACTCTCTATTTCCTTTTCAAGTTCTATAATTTTCTATTTTGTTGAACTACCCTTACTTTTAACTTTTCTCTTACCCATACCTTGACTTTTACCTTTATCCTTACCATTGCCACCTTCTTTAGTAAGAGTTTTCATTTCTTTTTTAAGTTCTCTAATATTCCCATCTGTGCTGACAATTGCCATATTTCTCTGATTCAAACTATTACCTTGGTTACTATTTTCTTTCTTCAAATTGTTCACTCCGTTCTTATATTCTTCAATCTATGAATTATGCTTATCATGTAGCTCTATCACTTTTTTTTCAAATTCAGTATTACAAATTAAAATCATTTTCTCTTTCTTCTTCAAACTATTTTTTAATTCAGCCACCTCCGGATTACTTGGAGATTGAAATGGAGGTATTTTCAAAAAATTTGGTCTGGTTTTCAATTCTTCTTGAAGATTTGGAATAGTTCTTTCATATGTAGTCAATGACATTTTGAAATTTTCCCTGGTATCATCAATCTCCCTCTTACATTCCTCTGTAATGTTGGATAGAGATCACTTTCTAATCCAACAATAAAACGATCTTTTCCCTATATATTGATACTTGATTCTTGTATTTGCTTTGAAATTTATTTTTGCATATTTGCAATGTTCTTCAAGCATTCAATGTTATCCATGTGCTTTAGTTCACACTTTTCCTTCTAGATGTATATAAAAGAAGAATCATCCATCACAACAAGTCTGTAATGCATCATTCTATCCAATGCCTAGAAAACGAAACTATTATAAAAATGTATGTTGGATTGTTCACATTTGATCTTGGAGAGGTAGAATCAATGCCCATAACAGGGACATTATACTCAAATAATTCCATTTTAGGAGGAATCCTATCAATTATAGTTTCTAAACTAACAAAAATATCGTCATTGAATGTTTCCATATAATGGTCCATAGCTCCAGGTTCCTCAACTTCATTCATATATTCATGTAGGTCTCTTAAATCTCTAACAACATTAACTCTAGCTTGAGAAATTGTATTAAAACTGATTTCCACACCATCAACTGCAATTTGTTCAGGTACTTCCTCAATGGGTTTATTTGTTTTTAATATCCTAATGTAGGTTTTAAGAGAGGTTTTTTGGTCACCAAGTCGATATAAATCAATAATTTTCTACAGTGTGCCTCAGAAACTGAACTTAATCTTCTTTTTTTTAATTTCTTCAAGGGAAAAATGTAATTTTTTATCCAATAGATGAGGGACATCTATGTATCTGTCTTCAACCCAATAAATAACTAGCTTCATATTGTCACTAGAAATATGACTCTTATGATGATTCATAATTTTCCTAAGGACAATTTGAATCAAAGATTTGTATATTTCCTAGGGAACATCTAGCATTCTTAAATCATTCATAGGAACATCAAATACCTTTTTCCCACATATTTTACAAGCCATCTCAATCTTTTCTACCTTGGCGTTTTTTTTGGAGTTAAATGGTGCTCCCCCTCTACATGTAATTTTTGTTTTTCATGCAAGAAAATCAACATTTAGGTAAACGCTCTGTCCAAATAGTTTCAGTTCCATAATTATTTCATCATAATTAGCTATGGCCATATCTATCTCATTGTTTTCAAAATGGAAGGGTCCAAACATAAAGTTAAAAGCGTCTACTCTTCTCGGGATATTTAGCATACCTATTGGACAATTCGTTGTATATCTCCATGCTTCAACACACTTCTAGGATTTGTTGGAAATGAACTTTTCATCCTAGGAACCGTTTGTTTCAATTGTTGCGCCCATGGTAGAGGATTCCCCTATTTCAATTGTGTCCATGGTTTTATGGGTTCAAAATTGAAACGATTTTTTGAGGAATGCGCGCTAATAGGAATGGACGTTGAGGAATGGAAGTCGTGGAATGCACGCTCACCCTAAGGAAAACCTTGGAAAGAAACTGATTTTTTTTAATGATTTAGGGTTATATTGGTATATCTTTCTATAAAGCACATATGATAAGAAAAGTAAATTAATCTTTATAGATAAGATATTATTTATTACAGATAACACTTTTACAAAATTTGTCGCGTATTTTTATAAGCAAACTCAATTATATTTGTAGCATTTTTTAACAATGGACTTGGTATTTTTGAGAATTAATGAAAACTTTCCATCCTCTAAATGAGGGGAAGTACTCATGGGTTTTCCCTAGGCATTATAACTTGGAAAATAAAAAAATGATTGCCAGAAATTTGTGTCAAGGCAATTTTGAAAGAAAAAATATAAACATT
>JASDQU010884488.1:0-12468 GCA_032191745.1 Picea mariana
AAAACTCTGAGAAGACTGAAGAGAGTACTGCTCAACTTCGACTCCTACAAATTCTTCCACATTCTTCGAACTTCAAACAGTGAAGCAGATCAACTGGCAAACAAAGGATGCACTCTCCGGAAAGGGCAGTTTCTTCTAAATAATGAAGCATCTCTCCATCCTTGTAACTCTTGATCAATCTGTGTTAGAATTGGTGTGAGGTCCAATTTAGAAGCTATGTAATGCTGGCAGCCATGGTGTAAGTCCATTTTCTTCTTCAATAAAAATTCCATAAGAATGTAGAAGGCAACAAAGTCTGAGGAAGACAGCTGGAACAGAAGCTGAAACTCAGAGCTGAAACACAGATGCTGGAACTCAGAAGCTGGAACACAGACGCTGGGACACCGAAGCTGAAACACAGTGCTGAAAGTGATGGATTTTATGCTGAAACACGGTGTTGCAGCAGCTGAGTTACTTATGCTGAAACACAGTGTTGGAACAGTTGCTGAAACACAGCTTGTTACATATGCTGAAACACAGTTTTGTCACATATGCAGAAACACAGTTTAGTTAAATATGCTGAAACACAGCGTTGGAATAGACGCTGAAATTCAGGGTTGAAAATTATGTTGAAACAGCGATGGATCTTATGCTGAAACAGTGATGCAACACACTTTGTATCTGAAATTGTGGCTCTGCCACCCCTCTAATAAAAATTCTATAACCGTTTTCGTTAAAAAAAAAAAATTCAGTGGACTTAACAATTTTTAGGATTTCAGGATTGGTAGGATTGCAACATTTTGATTGGATTCTATCGCGTATGAGGGTATGGAATTGGCATTTAATCAAGAGCACCAAGCCCTTTTTGTACCTTGATGTTGGTGGCATTGAATGTTGAACTCCTATGTCATGGCCTTAGCAAAAATGTACCCTTCACTCAAACCAAAATCATTGATTAGGCATGTTAAGCTTTTTCTACCATATTTTAAGGCTTGGATTAGGCAGATTCATTAAAATTGGGTGGTGTTGACAGATGTACCTAGAGGATCAAGGTAGAGGCAAAGGCTAGACAAGAGGCAAAGAGTGATACTAATGATTATGATGTTAGATTTTCATTAGTTTCGTTAACATTAGATTTACCATAGCATTTTTATCTCCTTTTAACATTCAATAATCATATATTGAAATATATTAGCAGTGGATAAACAAGCACAAGAAGACACAATGATTTATCCTGAGAAAACCCCAAACCCAGGGAAAAACCCAGCCAACTTTTCTTAGAGAGAATATTCCAATATAACCATGAACAAGCTCTAATCACAAGAGCAAACCAACAATGAAGAACCCTGATAACAAATACTTATCTCTTCTTCTTGTCAAACCCTAGCAAGGGTAGACAACTCATCAACACCATAGAACTGGCACCAAGATAGCACACCACAGAGTTGGCACCAAGATAGGCACATTACTAGAACTGGCACCACAGAGTTGGTGCCACCGGTAACTGCTACTACAACTGATAATTGGCACGAAGCAACTGAGCAACACCACACAACCTTAGCGCAAATCTAGAGGTTGCGCACAAGAGAAATCACCATGAGCCACCAAGAGTATCCTTCCCAAGTGGGGCGCACTCTCCAAGAGAACCAAAGACCAGAAATAGTGAAATTGTTGCAACTGCAGCTGGAACTGCCTAGTGCACATTGTAGAAGGAGAACTATATGGTTGTACAAATGAACTAACCCAGACTTGTATTTATACTAATCTGGGCACCTGTCTGGGGCCGACTTCTTATTCTAGGTCTTTATTATTTCTTTGGGCCGACTTCTCTTCCTGGAATTGTATTTCCACTTTATTATTATTTCATGTGGGCCAACTTCTCTTCTGTGGTCTTCTATTTCACTTTATTCTTTTCCAAGGTGTTCTTCAACTGTTCAATGGTCTTCCTTTGACTTCTTGGAATCTTCTTCTTCTCTAAGAAAAGTTGTCTAGGAGGAAAATACCTCCCGCAGCTACCAAAACATCAACACTCCCTCTTAGCTAGGGAGATATCTTTCCACGAGGTCTTCATCCAGTAGTCCAAGATACCTCCCTAGCTAAGAGGGAGTGTTGATGTTTTGGTAACTACGGGAGGTATTCATCTAGTAGTCCATTGACTACTCTGCAATCAACTACTAGCACACAACTACTACCATGCCATCGGTAGCTTGAATAATCCACCACAGTCTCTATGACTATGTTGCAGTCAACCAGTAGAACACAACTACTTCCAAGCAGTCTAGTAGTCTCCACGACTACATAGCAATCAACTAGTAGCACACAGCTACTACAATGTTATTCAATGGAACACAATTGTTGTCAAGTCATAGTAGTACACAACTACTTTCATAGTGGTACACAACCACTAGCATAGTAGTACACAACTATTGTCCAGTCACCAGTGATGCACAATCACCACTAGTGGTACACAACAACCGCTATAGTAGTACACAACTATTGTCCAGTGATACACAATCACCGCCAATGGTACACAACCACTGTAGTAGTACACAACTATTGTACTATGACAAACATTCACCACCAGTGGTACACAACCACCGTAGTAGCACACAGCTATTGTCCAATGACACACAGTCATCGCCAGTGGTACACAACCACTGTAGTAGCACACAGTTACTGTCTAGTGACACAGTCACTGCCAGTGGAACACAACCACCGTAGTAGCACACAGCTACCGTCCAGTGACACACAGTCACCACCAGTGGTACACAACCATCGTAGTAGCACACAGCTACTGTCCAATGACACACAGTCATCGCCAACGGTACACAACCACCATAGTAGCACACAGCTACTGTCCAATGACACAGTCATCGCCAGTGGTACACAACCACCGTAGTAGCACACAACTATTGTCCAGTGGCACACAGTCACCGCCATAGTATCCAAGACTACGCTGTGATGTTTCTCCTCTCCCAATAGTCTTATTCACACCTAACCACCTTGCATGGCATAGGCAAGACTAGTATCTGATAGTGCATTACCCCCTCAGTCACCTCACAAGACTGATCTAGGGAACCCTTGGCCAGAAGGGTTAGTCGGCTGAAGGAGAAACAACACACCTTCCTCTCAACGAGGGTGGGCATTTTGCATCATGCCAAGCTTGTCTCTGAGGTACTCACTGTTACAAACATAAAAATGATAATAATAAATTGTAATAATAATTAATATCATTTAATTAAATCAAGAGGCACGTACCTCTTCATCAAGAGGCATGTACCTCCTCACCTTGTGACCAGTCAATGCTATATAGCAACCGTCACGAGGGTAGGAGGTACGTGCCTCTTGATGAAGAGGTACGTGCCTCTTGATTTAATTAAATGATATTAATTATTATTACAATTTTTTATATTTATTTTTATCATTTTTATGTTTGTAACACTCATACTTCACTCTAGACAAAGGCTTGGTGAGAATGTCTGCTATCTTCTCATTCGTGGATATGTACCGGAGCTCCACAGGTCCTCTTTGCACCATGTCTCGGTTGTACTGATATTTGATCTCTATGTGCTTTGACTTGTCATGAAAGATAGGATTCTCTGAAAGCTTCACACAACTTTGATTGTCACAATGTATCAAAGTTGGCTCCAACTCTAGATCAAATATCCCTGCAAGCAGCTTACGAAGCCACACCGCTTCACGGCTTGCAACACTAGCTGCGATATACTCTTCCTCTGTTGTATTGAGTGCCACTGAGGTCTGCTTTCTTCTTAACCATGAGATCATACCTGATCCCAAACTGAAGCAACATCCAGATGTGCTTTTCCGGTCCACTGCACTCCCTGCCCAGTTAGAGTTTGTATAACCCTCCAGCTTCACATCTCCATCCGAGACATGTCTCAATCCATATCCAACTGTACCATGTAGGTACTTCAACACATGTTTTGTTGCTATCCAATGTACATGTCTAGGCTCAACCATGTATTGACTCAAAGTGTTCACTGCAAAACATATATCTGGTCTGGTGTTAGCCAGGTACATAAAGGATCCGATCAACTGTCTGTACATCGTGGGATCAACCAAATCTAAATATGAATCACACAAGAGCTTCAACTTCGTAACCATAGGTGTGACCATGGACTTGCAGTTCATCATCCTGAATCTCTGCAGGATCTCAATTGTATATTTTCCTTGGCTAAGAAAAATCTCATCTATGTCACACTTCTAATCCCATCAAATCCAGATCCTTCATTTCGAACTCTAAAGTGAGTTCCCTCTTGCACCCATCTATGAGCTTCTCATCCCCTGTAAGAAACAGGTCATCCAATATCAAGGGGCAACCATCCCCAAGCTCATCAAAATAATTGTCTGGCATATCCTGCCCTAGGTGCCTACTTAAGCTTATACAAAGCTTTCTTCAATCTGCAGACATGAGACTCCTTCTCATGTATCTTGTGGCTACTCTATGTACACTTCTTCTGGCTATTGGAGCAAGTATCTCATCATAATCTTCTCCCTCTTGTTGGGAGAATCCTCTGGCCACAAATCTAGGTTTGTACATCTCTATGTTTCCATCTGCAGCATGCTTGAACTTGTAGATCCACTTGGAAGTCACCACTGACTTCCCTTCTGGTCTCAGAACCACTTCCCACAAATCCTTCTTCATGATGGACTAGTACTCTTCCATTATGGCATCCTTCCATACTTGCTGCTTAGCAACTTCGTCAAAAGTGGAAAGTTTTGAATCAATGATTTTCCTCATCAGTGCCACCTAGCTGGAAAACATGTATGGTCTCTTGCTCTCTCTGGAACTAAGGAAAAATCCATATCCCGGTCCTTTTGACTGACTTCCTCTTCTGTCACTAAAACAAGGGAATCCTCTTAGGAGGTCTCATATCTCCTCGAGGCCTCTGAAGCTTCGATCTAGCCTCCTCAACTCATGGCACATGCATGTCAGTCCTGGAAGACGTCTCTCTCTCCCATCTAAATCTGAGGAGGAATACTTTCTGAATGAAAGTCTCTAAACCACTGACTCTCGAGATCAAGTTCACTCTGAGTTTGCATGCTCCCTCTGAAGCTTGACTCCCTCTAAGTCTATATAATCTTCGTAGCCATCTACTCCCTCTGCATGTGTTGACCTCCTCTGAAGTCTGATCTCCTATGAATTGTTTGGGGGAGGCTGCTCCTCCCTATTGAATCCTGAGGGTTGATTCCCTCTGAACTCTAGCTCCTTCTGAGCTGGTACTTGGTGGGGCTTCCTGCCTCACCACTAGTGGAGCCATCTACTCCTCATGATATGGCTCATCAATGCCATATATTTGTATCCCCGTTGCATCCTGCAATGTATCACGAGACCATGTTGGTCTCTTCTTAGTCACTGCAGTGATTCTGGGTAGGCCCTTCTGGCTCTACTGACTCTTCCCGATGATTTGAAGAGTGATCAACTGAACTAGAGGGATATGTACGATCATCTTTGGAGGCTCCTGCTCCTTACAATCAATCTCTATATGAAATACTTTGTATCCCGCAAAAGTGCCCTTCTTGCCAGAAGGTTTTGACTCTCTTCTTTTCTCCTTCATCACATATATGTGCACGGTCATGTACACAACTCTATGTCTGGATAGTCTGCTCCATGTCTTAGCTAGAGACCATCTAATATGTTGCCTCCTGCAATCGTCATTATAGCTCCCTCTCAGAGCTATCACTTGTGACCTGCCGGGAACAAGAGAAACAACAAGGGAAAACAACAGACAAGAATAATATTCTTATAATAAGAACAGTAATAAAAACAAGAATGGGAACAATCGTCACAGTAGCTCCTTCTCATAGCTATCACTTGTGACCTGCCTGGAACAAGAGCTAAAACAAAAATACAATAACAAGAAATAAGAACAACACTCTTCCAATGTTGTGACCAATCATTCCTCCATGGTAATCTGCCCGGAACAAGAAACAAGAACAACAACATCTCCATAGTAACCTCCATGGAATTTACAAGATAACCTGCCTGGAACAAGGTCAACAACCAAGAACATCTCCTAGAGGAGACAATTTATCTTGTAAACAAGTGTATCATTAATACTGAACAATGAGCTTTTACTTAATGATCATCATACCAACAATATTCAAGTGTTACTAAACATTTGATAGCAATAGCAATTATAGAACTCTAAAGACTGTTATTCTAGTTACAACACTTACTTAGGCTGCAGCAGTATAAAATATCAAACCCGATATGCAAACCTGGAGTCTAGTTGTTGTTGTCCCATTTCAGTTGTTCTATATTGTAGGAGACATCGTCATTGTTGGCTTCAACTCTTGGGCTTCCTCTGAGTGCACTAGATCTAGGATCGCTTGGATAAATGTCTTGTTGCCAAGTGTACGTCTCCTGCAAACACCCTCATCTTATATACAAGTACACCATCCAGCTTTGTCTTCTAATATGAGACATTACATCAATAAGAAAAAGTTAGAAATCTGAATCAAAAGGTTCAATGTCAAGGAAAATGTCAACAAGCCTAAAACCCTAAAAAATTAAATTTTGACGGAAAGTCAATCTAAGAAGTGCAGTAGGTGCGCTTGAGTAGGGAGAGTTGATTAGTGATGGAGTTTGTCCCAATCAATTTTATAATAAGTGCTCAAGGAGCTTGACAAAGAAAATTATGCCACGGAAAATCTCAGTAATGTGGCAAATCTCACGATCTTCCTTCCAGCGATTAGACTGTTTTGAAGGAAACCTGCTCTGATACCATGTTAGATTTTCATAGTTTCGTTAACATTAGATTTACCATAGCATTTTTATCTTCTTTTAACATTCAATAATCATATACTGAAATATATAAGCAGCAGATAAACAAGCACAAGAAGACACAATGATTTATCATGGGAAAACCCCAAACTCGGGGAAAAACCCAACGAACTTTTCTTAGAGAGAATATCCCAATACAACCATGAACAAGATCTAATCACAAGAGCAAACCAACAATGAAGACCCCGACAACAAATACTTATCTCTTCTTCTTGTCAAACCCTAGCGAGGGTAGACAACTAATCAACACCATAGAACTGGCACCAAGATAGCACACCACGGAGCTGGCACCAAGATAGGCGCATCACTAGAACTGGCACCACAGAGTTGTTGCCACTGGTAACTGCAACTGCAACTACTACTGCAACTGATAACTAGCACGATGCAACTAAGTAGCGCCACACAACCTTAGCGCAACTCCTCCAGAGGTTGCGCACAAGAGAAATCACCGAGAGCCACCAAGAGTATCCTTCCCAAGTGGGGCGCACTCTCCAAGAGAACCAGAGACCAGAAATAGCGAAATTGATGCAACTTCCTAGTGCGCACTGTAGAAGGAGAAATGTATGGTTGTGCAAATGAACTGACCCGGACTTGTATTTATACTAATCTGGGCGCATGTCTGGGGCCGACTTCTTATTCTGGGTCTTTATTATTTCTGTGGGCCGACTTCTCTTCCTGGAAATTATATTTCCACTTTATTATTATTTCCTATGGGCCAACTTCTCTTTTGTGATCTTCTATTTCACTTTATTCTTTTCCAGGGTGTTTTTCAATTGTTCAATGGTCTTCCTTTGACTTCTTGGAATCTTCTTCTTCTCTAAGAAAAGTTGTCTAGGAGGAAAATACCTCCCACATCTACCAAAACATCAATAGATGATCCCAATATAAGTGATGGTGGAACATTGCTTGTCAATTATGTTTGTCATTTAAATGTTCTTGCTCATTAATTCATAATGCTTTCTTTCAAAGTTTCAATATAATGTGCTATTTATAAAATAGTACATTATATATATCGCATTTCCTCATTTCCAAATTTTTGGAGGGTCACATCTCCAACGTGTTTCCGTTTTGGAAACACATACCCCCCTTCTAAATGCCCCAATGCTCCTCCAAATAAGGTCTCCTCCTAGGAAAGCAACCATGTCATCTATCTGTGCCTCACGAAGAATGTCACCATGTAGCATAGGTTTCCAACCTCTTAAGGAAGTGCACCACCTAAGCATCAAGTCAAGGTGTAGCAATCCATGAGTAAGGTATCTCCAATGTGTACATCCACTAAGATACAACAATGCCTCAATGCTCCTCCTCCAAATAGGATTTCCTCCCAAGCAAGCAACCATGCCTTCAATGTGCACCTCATGAAGAATGTCACCATGCCACATAGGTTTCCAACCTCCTAAGGAAGTGTGCCACATAAGCATCAAGTCAAGGTATAGCAATCCATGTGTAAGCTATTTTCCAATGTGTATGTCCACTAAGATACAACCAAGGGTAGGCATCACACCATGTACTCCACATCACATGAAGCACCCCCAAGCATGGTGTAAACACTTTTAATGTAACCCCAAAAGTTAACACATCTTACTAAACCTAAAAAACACCACATACAAAAAGTCATGCCCTCTCATCATCCTCGACAAAATCCTAATCAAATCCATGGATATACTTTCCCATGGCCGTGTAGGTTCTGGAAGTGGATTGTATAGTCATTGCTTCATGTTACTATGCTCACTAATACAAAACAATATACAACCTATGATGAACCTAGCTATTCTCCAATGTGTATGTCCACTAAGATATAACCAAGGGTAGGCATCACACCATGTACTCCACATCACATGAAGCACCCCCAAGCATGGTGTAAACACTTTCAATGTAACCCCAAAAGCTAACACATCTTACTAAACCTGAAAACTACCACACACAGAAAGTCATGCCCTCTCCTCATCCTCGACAAAATCCCAATGAAATCCATGGATATACTTTCCCATGGCCTTGTAAGTTCTAGAAGTGAATTGTGTAGCCATTGCTTCATGTTGCTAGGCTCACTAATACAAAACAATATACAACCTATGAAGAACCTAGATACTTCTTACTACATGTTGGGCCAATAAATGTACCTCTACAAGTTGGCTACAATCTTCCCAACACTGAAATGTCCAACAACCTTGGAGATATGAGCCTCCCTTATTAGTTGTACTCTTTCTCCCTTGCACAACTTCTCCATCTTGTAGAGCAATCCATCCCGAAGATTGTAATCAGACTCATTGTTTCCATTCACCAATTTACAATGACCTTGCAGTTGCTAATACATTACCTCGAAGTCCTCATCTTTGGTGTATTCTTCTTTCTATGCTTCATGGGTGAATGGTTCTATGTGCTTAAGAGCTCCTAGGACTATGATTTTGGGTGTTGGCAATCTGGACAATAGATCAACCAACTTGTTGGCAGTGCCCTTCCTATACTTGATCACTAGATGAAATTGTTGCATAAATCCCATCCAATTATGTTTGTTGGAGCTTACTATGAGTCTACAAGTATTGCAGAGGTTGGTAATCAACATGGATTCTGGTCTCCTTACCCAATAAATAGTGCTTCCACTTCTTAACTACTTGCACTAAGGCATTGAGTTCCTTGTCATAGGTAGGGTAGTTCAACACTACTCCATGGAATAGCTCTATATCATAGCAGAGCAACCCCCCCTTACATCAACGCTGCACCCATAACATACCCACTTGCGTCTGTGTCCACTTTAAATGGTTTCTGCAAGTTAAGCAATGGTAGGATAGGGGCTTGACTAATCTTTTGTTTCAATTCTTCAAATTCTTTAAGCTAAATCTTACCCCGTTGGAAACTCAAATGACTCACTGTCACAACATGAAGTGGTGCTACCAAAACTAAAAATGATGCTATGAACTTCCTCAAATCTTGAGTGACTCCCACAAACCTCCTAACTTCACTAAGGTTGGTAGGAGTGGGCCACTAATGGATGGCCTCTATCTTTGCAAGATCAATCTTCAACTCACCTACACCAATGACATGCACTAGGAACACCAAACTTGGAAAACTCACACTTCTTTATGTTTGCTAGCAGTTGGTGTTTTCTTAGTGTCTCCAACACTTGCTTCAAATATCCAACATGCTCCTCCCAAGTAGAACTAAAGATCGAGATGTCATCTAAATATACTATGACAAATGAATCTATGAATGGGTGCAACACATCATTGATTAAACACATAAAAATAGTTGCTGAAATACTCAAACCGAAAGGCATTACTTACCATTTGTATATACCTTACCTCATCTTGAAGGTAGTCTTCCTTGATTCAGACTTGATGATATCCAGATTATAGATCTAGCATGGTGAAGTACCTCACACGTTGCCACCAATCTAACAAGTCATCAATCTTGGGCAAGAGGTATCGATTCTTGACAATGATCCTATTAAGAGCATTGTAGTCAATGCACAACTTCCAAGTCTCTCCTTCTTTGGCACTAAAATAATAGGTGACCTACTTGGACTTATGATTCCTCTCCTCCAACAATTCCCACAACTACTTCACCTCATTTGATTTTAACATGGACTACCTATACAGTGTTCTATTTGGTAAAGGAGAGTTTCGCAATGGTTGTAACTCAAGTTCCACTTCCTTCTTAGGTGGCACCCCTTTAGCTCCTAGAGCCTCTATTGCAAATATCATTGATGTGGAGATTTTTGAAAAAACCGAGACATTACAATGCTATGTAAAAGACATGGTTTTTCCCCAAAACATTGCACTATGATAGAAAAGAATCATTGAGGCCGTGAAAAAGTGCCTATATAAGCCCAAAATTCGATTTTATGGGTTACATTTCTCTGCAATAGATGGGGATTGAGAGAAAAGGAGTTTATTAGCATCTACCATCGATCTTACGAGGGTGAAAGAATCATTTTCATCGCCATCAACGAATTTTTTGCAGACTTGGGATTGATTTCTACTTGTGGTTTTCATATTTCTAGGTACACATTAAATTCCATCGCGTAAATAATTTTTTTTCAAGATTTATCCAAGGGTTAGCAGAGTGCATAATACTTGCCTTTTATTATTAATTTTTCATGGGTCATAAAATGATTTTATAGGTCTATTTTTTTACCAAAGTTCTTTTATGTTCATTTATTTTGATTTTTTCCCCTAGGTTTGAAGTTGAACATCACCCTGCCAACGTGTAGAAGCCTTTGGACCCATTGTGGCAATATAATGAATCTAAAGATGGGTCAAACGGGCAAAAATTTAGTTGTGAGCTATGTGGAAAAGCTATGACAAGAAGGATTAACCGCTTGATATACCACCTTGCTAGAATCCCAAGGCATGAGGTTGACATTTGTCCCAGTTCAAGCCCAAAACTCATGCAAGATTCCCATCAATCTATTATGAAAAGAATAAAAAGGGGCCTCTCTCCAACTTGAAATTTTCATCAAAGGAGTAGCTAGAACCTCAAGAACCACAAGTATATCCAGGAAAGGGAACAGTAAGGGGGGACTCCACGGTTTCACATTTCGTAAGAACCCCGCCTATCTTTTTTCCAAGAACCGGACTTGGGGCACAACTTTCCCTTAGATTAGTGATTAAAAGAAAGGATAAGAAAGAAGAAAACAAGGTTGTCGAAAGGTGCTTTCTATGGAGCACATTAGAGGAAATTTGGTTAAAAGATGTGCCCCCCAACCCTAGTACCAATTCCATGCCATACGCTATTAGCCAATCAAAATGCTTTAAAATTCAAAAGAGGTGCATATTGAAGGCAATTTTTTATTATATAATTTGGATATTGGTGATATTTTTTAATAATATAATTTGTCTACCCTAAGCATGATCGCTGTCGAGGCTGCCCGAAATTTTCTTGGATATGGAGAATAGAATTAATATGATAACCAATTTTCCAATAGTTGTAATAAATGAGAGATAGTGTATTGAGATGGTATTAATGCATTGGCACTTTTCATTACTAACATTAATTAATTTTTATTTTTTTAAATCACGAGTTTTGATACATATAGAAATATATAATAACAATAATAATAATTATTATTATTATTATAGAAATATATATAATGATATATATATATATATATATATATTATATTTATTTATTTATTTTGGAGTGTTTTCAATTTCTTTCACATAGGTCACTATGCACAACAATTCGTAGGCAATCCTATAATATTCATTATGAAAGTGGTATAATCTTTAGATTTTTAGTTCAATATTATGTGTATGATAATGGTGTAATTGCTAGATTTTTCATTTTAAATTATGTCTTTATTATGAGAAATGAAATAGTAAATTTTTAATTTTAAAAATATTTAATAATTTTTTTTCCTTTTAAAGGCTTCATTACATGTAATCCACGGGCATAATAATATGGGCTACCAAAACCATGGAACACAAAAACCATCGGTCACCAATACCATGGGCTGAAAACCCACTTGTTTACTTAAAATAGATTTGACTATTTTACCAAGTCAAGTTTATCCTAACATATATATCATAATTTTCCTTCAATCACAATGAATTATGATAAGTTTTATCACATTTCTAAAAACAATTATATATATAATGAATTATGATAAGTTTTATCACATTTCTTAAAAAAAATTATATATATATATATATATATATATATATATATATATATATATATAT
>JASDQU010884488.1:12683-33523 GCA_032191745.1 Picea mariana
TTGTGTAATTTTATATATTATTAATTCACTAGTGATATATATATATATATATATATATATATATATATATATATATATTCTACAATATAATTTTGAGTATGTGTAATTTTATAAATTATTTTTTAATAATATTTAATAGTTTTTTTAGAACTTTACACCTTGAAAAATTGGTCCAATAACTTTTAAGATGGCATTTAATTTTCTTTCCTTATATTGGGGGAAAACACTACATCCAACTTAGTCTTCATAAATTGATATTAATATAAAATGTATATTTAAGGTAACTTTGATAAAAGTGAAATAACCATGGGCAGCTTTGATAAAAGTGAAATATTAAAAAATTGTCTACATGATATTATTTTATTAATTTCTTGATTTTTCCTTAGGACACTTTTGAGTTGAAATTTCCTCTAATGACATACTTTTTAGTATTGTCAAGAACAATCTCTTCTACCAAGCAATGTTTGATGTTGTCATCATTCTAGGGTATAAGGCCCCTACCTATGAGAAGTTACAAGGATCAATCCTTCAAAAGGAAACTCTACTATATAGGAGGACCAAACACAATCATGGGAGGCCACTAGATGCATGATAATATATGATGGTTCGACGGCTGGGAAGGGCAAGACCCTCCTTAATTTCTTGGTAAATTGTTTTATGGGTACAATGTTTATTAAATTAGTTGAGGCATCTTAACATATTAAATATGCACCATTGTTGTGTGAATTGTTGGTTGAGTTTGTCCAAGAGGTAGGTGTGTAGCATGATGTGCAAGTCATAATAGATGATGCTGCTAATTATGTCGTTGTCGACAAGATGCAAATGGAGAGGTACCCCACATTATTTTGGATTCCGTAAGCCTCCCATTACATCAATTTGATGCTTAAGGATGTGGGAAAAATTTACTTTATCAAGGAAGTTATTGATTGGGCTAGGAGCATGACAAAATTCATATATAACCATGCATTTGTTCTTAGGCTAAAAAAGATATTCACATGAAACAAGGAGTTGATGTGTCCTTCCATCACACGATTTTCCACCAGCTTCATTTCTCTTCAATCTCTGCACCGTTTGTTGGAAGTGAAGAGGATGTCCATTTCCAATGAATGGCACACAAGTAAATTTAAAAAGAAACATGAAGGAGAAGCCCTTGCTAAACAAGTGAACCAAGATTTCTTATGGGGAGGAGTGGATTAGGTGTGCTAAGTTAGCAAACCTTTGGTAAAGGTGTTGATAAAGGTTCTTCACTTAGTTGTGTGGAAATTCCGATAATCCATGCTTAATGCAATTTCAGAAATTTCACCTCATTTACTTGAGGTTTCCCAGATCTATTTTCATGTGAGCTTCCAGCCATATTGTTGAACCTGAAATATAAATTACAGCAGCATATATCACTTTTTTCCAACCAAATACATAAGGCAGCCCAAGAAAATAAACACTGAAAAAATATAGTTCAAGGGAACTATGTTTCCATCCCTAAGGGCACAATCCCCAACATATAATAGATCCGAAAATAACTTATAAACGGCAAATTTGTTACAACCACAAATTTGTCCTCTTGGCTTCTATTTACTTGACAAATCACTCAACAAAATAGCCTCACTATTATGTTGAATCAGCATACATAACTAGCACTAGAAACTAATCAATCACCATGAGAACATAATCTGAAAATCAGATCAGAAAGTGCACAAAGTTTGGACAGAAAACTATACTTTATATATACATAAGAATGAAGTTACAAGTACATACCAACTGCTAATCACAAGTCCTTCAAGCTTATCACAAGCTAGGACTTTCCCATGCATCCAAATTCTAGCTAGGGCATCCACCATCAATAACAAACCCTGACAAGTAAACTGGTCTAGCAAGGCATCATACCAAGCTACTCCTAGCCACTCAAAGGCTCAACAACAGGTTACCATCAACACCAACAAGTCCACCTTTGATCATTCTCCAAGCTTGCCTCACAAAATCTCTCCAAGCAAAGGGCTATATGTCTCCTTTAGGGTTTCATTGCCACAAACCCTAGGTCCTTCTTGTTACCCATGCAAGCCTTAGGGTAACTAAAGGAGATCATGTCTCATGGCCCTCAATAGAGACAATGATCCCGACCATGATGATGATCAACATGTCCACACATGGCATCCCAGCATCCCCCCTCAGATTGCCTCTTACAGCTACAGATCAGCTAAGCTCATCACATCTAGACAACTCAGTGTATAGGAGATGGTAAGCCAATGTCACCATGAGGTATGTTAGTCCTTCTTTCATGCGAAGTGTTGTGCTTAATTTACTGGGCATGTGGATAAGGATCATTGGTTGAAATTGGATAATGGATCACTGGCTTGGGAAGTTGTGTTTGTTGTTTTGTTTCACCTTGGTGGCCAGCTTTTGTGCCCTAGTCCCGTGTTGTCACCGCCCAGGGAAAAGAGTACTACTAGGGAGCTCTTACAAGGGTAATGTTTTGTTCCCCACCATACTTAACACTTTCCATCCTGGATCTCATGGTCCATTCTCTCACAAGAAGAAGACGTTGAAGGCCTAGAGGTTGATGCAACTACTATATATGCTATGTAAAGAATGATAAAGGCCATCTATAAAAGCCACAAGCCAGCTTGATCTCTACCCCCTCTAATGGTAAACGCCCCTTGTCCTGATGCACTAAATGCACACTTATAATAAGACCATAGCCCAGTAAGAAAATGAAAGAATAAAAGCTTGAAACCTGTAAAGGGGGCTTGCAAAATAATAAATGGGTATTAAAAGGCAATTAAGGGGTTCAAAATGCAAAAAGTATCGAGGAAAGGGTATCTCAAGCAGCAAGCACTCTCTCTATAGAGGCGCTCATAGAAATGGATTTAATGACACCATAAACCATGAAGTAAGCCCAAATTCATACCACTGTCACACTTACTCTTGAAGGGTTTCTTTCTTTCATTGTTTCCCTCGGGACCTATCCCTCTACCCAGTCTTTTACTTCACTATCTTGGTTGGCACACCTAATAGGGTTGGATGAAGGCCCTCCCATATTCAAACTTGCCAACTCACATGAGGTCCTGGGCCAGTGTGATGCTTGAAGGGGATACTGGGTGATTGTTTACATGGCGTATATCTTAAGTAACAGCTTACTTTGCATGAATCAAGGACTAATATCTCTTATGAACATTGGTTTACCTTGTCTTATATTCTATTTTGATTTGGATGGCCCTAACATGGTTCTTTGAGGGGCGTCCTAGGTTTTCACCCAGGACATTGTGCCCTTATTGCAAGACTTTGGCATGTGTGATGCAGAGCAGTGAGTCGCTAGTGACTTGGCACCTTTAGACATGAGCTCTCAAATCCTCAGGACCTTGGATGATGGACAGATTGGCTTGGTTTTCGCAGATTTAGTCATGATGGCACACAGATGGGCTGGAAGCCCACATGCTGGGCAGTGTATCCCAGGGCTTATTACTCACTGGATTGAGGACGTTGCAACAATAGACAACTAGATACCATGTAGAGACGAGATGCAACCTCCTTCACCTTGGACGCAATGCCCTAAACCCTTGATGTTGGCCTCCATTGGATGATGACGTCACCTTCTAGGGTTTCAAGATGATGGGGTTTGATGTCCCTTGGGGTACCACTGATGATGGAGCATGACCATGGATGAGGAGACATACCATAATCCATTGCCATCACTACACCTTGAGATGATGCCACGTGGCCTTGGGAGGCTTGACGTCACCACACGTGTGGCATTCATGATGGTTTATTTGCATTTTTGTCATTTGTAGAGGCTATTTGAGGGGTTGGCCCCACTTTAATCATGGATTATTTGTCATTTCACTTTATCTTGTGGACAAAGCACTAGGGTTTACCCCATATAAAGAGGCTAGCGCTAGGATCATTTCAAATTATCACATTCCTCACCATTTGGTAGAGGCCATTTGGTAGAGGAGAACCTCTTAAAAGTTCATTACTTTTGGTCTCTTTGGCTCTTTTCTCTCATGCACTAGGCTTGGAGGAGGTTCTTTGTGGATGGTTTGCTCTTTTGGATGATAATTTTCTGAAATTAGGGTTTTGATGCTCTTGATACTTGGAAGAAGTAATTTTCTGCAATTTTATGTTTCTTGCTAACGCTAAAGGTTAAATTGCTACTTGTTGCAAATTTTCTTGTCTTGTTGAAACCCTAAGAGGGAGACATAAGTGTTTCTCTCCCTCACAAAGTCTTTATTGTCCAAGTTTGTGAAGCTTTCTTTGCTAGGGTTAAAACCCTAAGGCCCAAAAGTGCTTGCACTTTAGGGTTTTAACCTTAGACTTCAATCCTTAACCTAAGTGAAGCTAGAAGAAGGGAAAAACGACACCTAGGGCCCAAAAGTGTTTGCACCCTAGGTACCTCTTTCCTCGAAGTCTAAGACCTAAGGCCCAAGTGCATTTGCACCTTAGGGTTTAGACCTTACCTCTCTTGTTTCACCTAGTTTAATCTTCAAGCTAATGCATTTGTGACTCCATGATCCCTAGAAGACAACGACACTAGTCTAGAGGTGTTCTTGTGGTTAAAGTAGCTATTAAAATCAACATTCTCTCTCTCTCAAATGCTTTACTAACATTTCTAACCCTAACCCTAGCAAACTATCAATATTTATTGTTGTTGTTATAAAGGTTTGCTACGGCCACTAAAAACTACTTTAATTTACTACATACAATCATTTACAAGTGGCTTAAACTACTTAGAAAACACTTCTAGCAATTGAATAATAATATACTTGTTGAATGCTCACTTTTCATGGTGAATTGCTACATTTTTTAGCACTTTTATTTGTTGTTGTTGCAAAGTATTAATTGTTGTTATAAAACTAACTTACTGCTGTAATTTGCAACAGCCGTAGCATTTATTCATTGTCTAGTGTCCAAGAGGTCATTATTGCATGCTATAACTTGGTAATTGTTTATATTATGTTGCAAGTTGTTTATTGTCTCATACAGGTACAACAATTATCTCGTTATCTTCTATCTCTCTCCTAGACCTAGACCTAACATGTGACCAAGATAGGGGGTTGTAGGCTTGGCTAATCTTACTATTTAATCCCTTGAGGTCACCAGGGAAGCCTCCCTTGTGGTGGACCTCTTCCATCACTAAAACGAGGGAAGTCTCTAATTAGGTGACAGTGGTAGATTCTTCCATAGTTACACAAGATTTGGGATCCATAGTTACACATGAGCAAAGTTAAATGTTTTGCTTGTCACAAGCCAGGACACTATGCCAGTCAATGTCCTAATAAGAAGAAGTCTCAGACAACAACTTCAGCGGACATTGATGAGTTTTCTTCCAGATTTGATGAGGATTTCTCACCCATCGCTTGCCTCTCTAGCTCAAGCACACAAGCCACAGGGATGTGGTATATTGATAGTGGTGCGTCATATCATATGACAGGAGTTAGAAAACACTTCTCCAGTTTCAGAGAGGAGGAGATGAATTTCGATATAGAAATGGGGAATAAGTCCAAATGTACTCCAGTAGGACGAGGCACAGTCACATTTCAGAGGGAGTCAGGCAAGACATTCAATTTTACAGATGTGTTGTTCGTACCAGGGATGACAAAGAACCTAATATCAGTTTCGACGCTTCAGGACAAGGGGTATGATATGTCTTTCAAAGGACCGAAAGTGTACATTCATCCCAAGGGGTCGAAGCAGGCCAAGATGATAGGGATCCGATCACGCAAGTTATACAAGTTGTAGTTTGAGTCACCTCATGCATTGATAAGCAACAACAAGGATATGGGAGATTTATGGCATAGAAGGATGGCTCACTTACACCATGGGGCACTTAACGTGCTCAAGGAGATATTGACTAGCCTTCCAGAGTTGAGCACTGAGCACAGTCACGTGTGTAGGGTGTGCCTTGTGAAAGTATGAAAAACAACTTTTCCAAGTAGTGACAGTAGATCAAAAGGCATATTGGATTTAGTGCATTCAGATGTACGCGGGCCTATGTCTTCAGCATCCTTGACAGGATGGGAGTATTTTGTCACATTCATAGATGATTTCTCCAAGAAAAACTTTTAATTAACTTGTACCTTCAAGTACCTTTTTTTATGAACTTTAATACTCGTCTTTTTTCTTACTTAAGCTTTGATACTTTATTTAAAGTACAACCCCCTTTTATATCTTTTTAATCCTTGTAGATATTATCTTCAAAAAATTATTCTTTATTAAATACTTCTGTAGAGAGTTCGATTAATAACCTTTGTAAATTTATTTATTTTTTTATACTCCAACACCCTTTCCTTATACTTCACTTTTATTTTATAACTTACACCTTTATACCTTGGCATTGGTAAATTTATGAACTTTATATATCTTTTCTCCTTTATGAACTTTTTTCTTTGTCTTATAGCACTTTGATTCCTTTTTACGAAAGTCCTTTGATATGATGATTTTTTTACCACTTTTTTTCTTAAGAATTTAATTATGCCTTTTAAGAAACTTTAAATAAATATTTTCTTGTAACTTCCATACTCTATTAAAAGGTAATCTAAACTTTTGATTTTGGCTTCAACCAACGATGGTCGACTTTTTAGTGGCTCCAACCGTTACGATTTTCCTCTCAAATAGTCTTCAACTCGGTTAAGAAGAAATGGGGGCGGCCCAACTCAAATGGTGGTTTAACCCTTATACTCTCTCGTACGTGCGCCCTTTTTTACTCCGTCCGTACGCAATGTAGGTCCATCAAGGTTTTTCTTTTTGCAAGCTGGCCCTTAACAAATTACGAATCGGTCGAAATTAAGGATACTCCAACAGTCCGGTTTGTTGACCCGGTGCGAATTATTGACTAGTCACGACCTACTCGTTGACTGGTTAACTATCCAGATTAATGGCGGCTCGATCTGTCTACGTATCCTAGTGGAGCACCTTAGGGCTGGCGGATTACAGCGATTTTTGTTGGTGTGTATAAATGCCACGATTTGTAAACCTGGTTGCAACAATTTCGTTAAATCCGTAACAGAGCACTCTGGTATATGTGCTAACAGAGCACTCTGATATATGTGCACAGAGCTTCCTCAATAGAGCACTCTAGTTGGTGAATGATACTATAAATATATTGATACTTGTAGAACCTTTTGTACAACACGTTTTGGTGCCAGATATTCTGTTTGCGGCTGTGCAGAATTTTTTTTATTATTATTTAAACAGTAGTTTCTTTGATATGCTACTTCAGACAACATTTAATCAAAATTATAATCGTTGTTTTTATTTCCCCAATAATTAATTTTTTAAACCAATAGTCTTCTGGCTACAACGATCCCTTTTTTTCCTTGAAATCTGCAGCAGAAATAATTTTTGTTTTCTCCCTTCTTCCTTTCCCTTCAACAAAATTTATGAAATGCAGTTGGCCAAGGAACGGATTTTTGGTCAAAGACCTATGGATCCGAGAAACTCCTAGAAATTGATGTGGCCAATGCTCTGCAGTGATGTTGAGAAGGGCAAATTTTTTACCAAGGGTCTAGTGGCCAAAGGCCAGTTTGTGGTCAAAGACCAGACAATCAGAGAATCTCTGAAGATTTTTCAGTGTGGCTAGAAGCCTATATGGCCAATTGCTGGGATTAGAAAAATGAGGCTTTGATACCAAATGTGGTGAACCAATCTGGTTCATACACGAAATACCCAAAATACTTGGAATACGAAGAAATCCATTTAGGATAATGAAATATATATTGAATAAGAAAACGAATGAGATGACTGCAAATGAGAAATGAGGGTTGTATATATACCCACGCATGGGTGCCCTTTCATAAGAGACATGACCTTCATCAGGAAGGTGACTCTTCACAAGATATTTAGTTATTGAGCATTAATTACTATTATTTAATTATTATTTATTTATCTATTTCTATATATTTGTGTTCATAACAGACTTCCTACAAAATGTTTCTATTGGTGTTGCTTACCCTTCCCCTTCTTCATCTCATGGCACTGAGAAGCATAGTGACCATGCTTATTGAACTTGATATGACTCAAATCCTTCATTTGCTGGTTAGAAGACCACGAGTCTTCCTTCTTCTTGTAACCCTTCCTAGATCCTACTTTATTTCCTCCTTTCATCACCTTCCCAATGACGGCTAGGTCTAGTACATCCTCATAGTTAGTCAAAACTATCTCTAATCTCATCTCCTCCCCAGCAAAGGCATCCCACAAGCTTTTGAATGAAGGTAGCTTCTCATGAGCACACATGCACTATACAAAAAGATACCAAGATGGACCAAAGCCATCCAAGTTGATCCAAACTAGAACATTCTCTTCTACCTTGACACCAACTACAGCTAGTTAATCTCTCAACTCTGTGATCTTCATTAGATAGCTAGCTATTGTATTAGTCTTGTTCATGTAGGTACTAGTCAGTCTGTTCTTCAAGAACATTCTCCTGGACATGTTTTCACTCTGGTACAAGGTGACCAAGGAAGTGTGCGTCTCCCTAGCTATCTCCTTCTCTGCGATGTAAGTGATTACATGATCCTTCACCAAATCCAAAATGATTCATTTTGCTTTGATCAATTTCCTATTGCACTTGGCCAAATCCTTGGGATCTATGGGTAGTATGACCTCCTCCTCCACAGGATACCACGGATCAACTTCTTCCAAGAGACTCTGCAACTTGCACTTACATAAAACAAAGTTGGAAACACCCAACACGTGAAAATCTCGTACAATGTGACTAGTCATAACTGCAACTCATCAAACGAAAATGAAAACAAATCAGTAACAATTAATCAAATCTCTTAAAGGTGCAGATTGTCTTTCTTAGGCACAAAAACAACACTCCAATACTTGGAAAACTACAACATTGCACCCCACAACCATTCATAGGCTCATGTCTGCTACACTTATTGAAGCTTGGGCATCCCACCCTTGAAACCCTCCGACAATTCCCTCTCATAGGTTACAGTCCTATCCAAACGTGGATTCCTAGAATGTTTGAACAAACGTTCCCTGATACCATGTTAAGATGCAAACCATGGTAAGCAAATTCTGCATTTGGAAAGAACAACCTAAATCCTAATCAAATGAAAACTCAAAAGCTTCGATCAAAATAGTGAATCTAAGTAATGCTAATCTACAAACACATACTATTGAAAATTCAAACAACAAACACCCATATCTCTCAATCACAACTATCTTCTATTGAATATTGAAGGAAGAAATACACTACAATATCTCAAAACAAAAACTCACTAACCATATCAATGGTGCGCCTTACATATCTGTCGTAGAATAGGAAGAAGAGGGAAGATAAATTGATCTACTTCATGAACTACTTGAAGTGACTCAGTCAAACCCTAACCCTAGTCTAATCACCTAGTGTGCCCTAGCTACATGGATAAAAGTGCCAAGCAAGTGTGCCTCAACTAGAAGATGAACTGGAGCATCCAAGCCTGCATCCCCTTCCTTGAGATTTGTGTCCTCTACTTAAACTAGAAACTTAACCACATGATCGTCCTCATTGTCCGGCAATGTGAGCTTAAAAACCTCTTGTATTCCTTGCGTGTATGCTTCCTCATTTGCGGCTTTATGCACTGAACGACAAATCTTTGTAGCTTAAAGACGTTGGAATACATCTCTACCCTGAAAAAATTTAACCCACAATTCCTGCCCAGGAAGGAGCTCTGATACCACTTGTAAGGTACCAGATATAATATATTATGCAGAAATTGGAATATTTAGCAATTATCAAGTGGACAGCAAAATATTGAGAGCGCAAAAACAGAAATAATACTTTTATTCAAGAAAGCAATGTTCACTTGCCTCTTCGAGGGGGCAACCTCCAGTAGAGCAGAGCTCTATTACAATAACTTCTCAAGACAAGATTTCCCATACCTCCTACTCTTATTTATATTAATTCTATCTTCTAAAGATCATTCTAGAGGAAGATCCTTCTAGAAGCTGAAGCTTCTATTAGGTCTTCTTACATTGACTTGTTCACATTTATTTAATTGGCCTTATTAACTAATGTCGGCCTTTATTACATGGAAAAAATATATCATGTTAACTAATAACCAACTAAGAGGGGTTAGGGTCGGATCCTAACATTTGTCCTGTATGGGATTGGAGGCCTTGGAGTTGATCTATCATAGACACACGAGTTGTGTAGAGCCATGAGTCTTATGTAGGGGTGATTGCAATTTGTGGGGCCTAGTCCGGTCCATGTCATGCACACCTTTGACTTCCCACATGGTTATTTTATATTGAATCTGCATGCATCTCTTGGCCATGGTGCATTTATCATTTTTGTTCACAACATGGCAATCTCACAAAGTTATCACTATTGCACGTCTTTTGAGGCAGTTCATGGATCCCAATGCAGTGGGTCCCCGGAGGCAAAAATACAACATGGACTTAAAATGATCATAAAAATTTAACGAGCAAAACCCATATTGCACTTTTTGGATTGATGAAGTATTGAGGGAGATATGTCCCCTCAAAGGAAAGTCACCCCTCTCTTCTAAACGGGAAGTTGAGCACATTTCCCAAGTCCAGTGGTCAAACAAGGGTAACGTTGTCGTCTACTCGTCATTCGAGGATTTTTAGCAAGTCAATGATGCACTCTCTCCAAGCAAAATGATTATTTAAGCCATTAAAACAGTGAATCGCCCCTTTTTGGGTCAAATCGTACCTCTCTTGCTTCCTCCAAGAAGAGAGCAAATCGTTTGATCGTCCCTTTTTGGGTTAACTTCCTCCACCAAATCGCACTTTCTCCTAAGCTACATGATTTATTTTTGGTGGAGCAAACCTCTTTTGGGGACATCTTCAATGTGTTAGTTATGGAGCCTGATTATCTTCCTAATTCAGAGGTCTTTGTTTTCAACCGTGTTTATACCCCATGAAGACTTTACACCCCAGATGAATGTACACTCCTCCACGCAGGGGAGTGCAGGGAGGGGTTACCCCCCTGCGGGATCCATCCCCCCGGCTGGGGGGTCCGAGGGCAAGCGGGCCCCCGGTGGGGGTTCGGTGGCAAAGCCACCAAAGGAAAAATTGCCTTGTAAATGTATATTGTAATTTCATTGTAAATATGGACCGTTCATTATAAGGTCGCAGATCTGACGATAGAAGTTATGTTAGGGTTTTTTTCCCTAGAAGGCAACCCTCTTTTATGAGGGAAATGTATTGCAACTATGTATCATTGCGAATATTGTATTCTGAGTGAGGAGACTGTGAGAGAAAGAAGAGGAAGTTACAGCGGGTGTGTTGTAGGTTGTATCCCTTCATTTGTTGGATAATAATAANGTGAGAGAAAGAAGAGGAAGTTACAGCGGGTGTGTTGTAGGTTGTATCCCTTCATTTGCTGGATAATAATAAAGAAAGGACCTGGCAATTTCTCTGGTGGACGTAACCCACACTGGGTGAACCACGTATATTTGTGTCTCTATTGTATTGTGTATCTTTTGTACGCCCAAATGAGGCTGCTGCGAGTTAGTAGGAAAATTCTGATTTTTTAGTTGTTGTTTGATCATAGCTGTAGCCATTTACTTTTGAATGAATATAACAGAGGAAAATTGATCCAAATGCATAGTGTTGTTACTGTTTGCAATTCCTTGTTATTGTTATTTTCATGAATGAATGAGTTTCCGTTTCAAGTATCTGAAACTGTAAGATGTTAGTATAAGTTTCAATTGTTCTCTTCTGTAAGTTATGCAAGGAGTGCATACTGAACGCAAGGAGTGCGTGTAAGAGAGTCTTTTTCGACTCGAAGCTCAGAAGAGATAGCGTGGAACTTTGTATGCAGAGTGTGCATACTAAGCGTAAGGAGTGCGCGTAGAGGCGAACTTGTTTCAAGTTTGAAAGCTTAGGAGATTGAGCACAGACTGTGCCAAGAGGGCACCAGAAAGTCTTTTGAAAGACGCAGAAGGGCCGAGTCCCTTAAAGACTGAGTAAGTTGAAAACTCAGGAAGAACCAGTGCAAGTTTGCACACAGAGCGCAAGTGTGCACCAGAGTGAAGTCAAAGTCCATTGGCGAAAGCTCAGAAGGGGTAGCGCTTTCCAGAAGTGCAGACGAGTTCCAAGAGACGGACTCATAGGAGGAACAAAGGCGAAGGCCTTTGGATACTTAGAAAATCTTCTAAGTCAGAGGAAGTCGGAAGCTCAGGAGGGAGAGCGACAATGGTCGTTGGATCACCGATTTAGAGGACCAATAACCGTCCGATCAAATCAAGGTGTGCGAACCTTAGCGTTTCACACACGCAAGAGAGAGAACTTGCCAAAGTTTCGAAGTCCCGAAGTAGTTTGGGACCGTCCGAACGTCAGAAGTAAATCTCAACCTTCCGATCGTCCAAAGAAAATCTCAAGCGTCGGATCATCCGAAGTAGATCTAAACCGTCAAATCTGAAGAACAGGTGGCGCGAATCTGTGGATCCCGGATAAGGACCCGAAGTAAACGTCAATCATCCGATCCAAAGGGTAGGTGGCATAAATCTGTGGGCTCCAGGTAAAGACCCGAAGTAAATATGAGTCGTCCGATTCGGGAGAATTAGATCTAAATCATTGGTTTGGAAGAGATAGATCTTAGTCGTCGGTCTAGAAGCACCGTCAAGATCGTAAGATCGACGGTCACGCTCGATTGCAGGGCTAGAAAGTGCCCGGACGTTAAATTTTTTAGAGCGGGCCGCAATCGGAACCACGGTATCGGTGAAGAGGTACGTGGCAACTGGAGATAAATTGCGGGGAGAAAAGCGGTTGATCCCAAACCATTCTTGGGCGCGCCCGCAATCGTGCGTTTACGCGAGGACCTAGCCCGAGGTCATATGCGACAAGGGGCTAACGAGAAAAGAGCTAGTGCCTGAAACCTGAGAGTTCAGCAGTTGCGGAAAGAGGTCGTTGGTGCCATAGAACCTGCACCAGAGAACTGAGAGGACAAGTGTTAATTCACAAGTGAGACCATCTAGGTCTCAGAGAGCCAATTCGGCCCGGAGTTGAAGATCCTTGACCGGGAGGTCGCATAGCCCTTAGGAAAGAAAGGGGGGGTTGCATCAAGTGGTATCAGAGCTGAAGTTTTGCTTACAGATAGCAGGCAAAGGAGAGGAGACAAAAGAACTCGAAGTTGTACTCTGTGTGTGAGAGACAGTCAACACAATGCCATTGAGGAGACAAAGGGAGCCACCTTTAGCCAATCAGGTTGTAGAAAGGGAAATGCGAGAACTTCGTGCAATAATGGAGGCGATGGAGGCAGCGCAGAGAAGGACACCTGATGCTGGAGACATCAACGATGCAGAGAGTGAAGAAGTAGAAGTCGAAGAAGTTGCAGGGGAAAATGTTGCCGAAGAACGCTTGTTGAGAGCAGTTGTTAGATTGGGAGCTAGAGCCAAGATAGAGGTCCCAATGTATGAAGGCAATTTGGATGCTGAAGAACTGTTGGTTTGGATAAGATCCATGGACAAATATTTCGACTATGAAGATGTCGATGAGGAGAAAAGGGTGAGACATGTTGTCACCAGGCTAAAAGGACATGCAGCGTTGTGGTGGGATGAACTGCAGGCTGAGAGGAGAAGCAAAGGCAAACAGAAGATAAAGAATTGGGACAGAATGGTAGCCAAGTTGAAGGCTAAATTCATGCCCAAAGATTATCAGATCAATATGTTCAGGAAGTTGCAGAACCTGAGACAGAAAAGTATGACAGTGAAGGAGTACACAGAGGACTTCTACAAGCTGAACATCAGAACTAACAAAGAGAGAAAGATGAAGAAAAAGTTGTCAGGTATATAAATGGCCTGAGGTATGAAATCCAGGACGAGATCAGCATGATGTCAGTGAGGATAGTGGAGGATGCTTATCAGTTTGCACTGAAGGCAGAGGAGAAGTTGACCAGAAAACAAAGCCAGCGAGGCAGAGGTAAAAGCCCAGTCCCGAACAAAGGCAAGGGAGTTGCTAATGACAAGGCACATAAATCCAAAGACGAGACTAAGAAACCACATAGTCACTCGGAAAGAGGAAGAAGTTCCCGAGGAAGACAAGATGGTGGAAGAAGTTCTTCTAGAGGAAGAGGAAGAAGCAGAGGAGAAGTAAGGTGCTATACATGTGGAAAGACAGGGCACGTCTTGGGAATGTCCTAAAAAAAAGAAAGAAAGAGGAGGCAAAGCTCACATTTCGGAAGCACAGAGAAGGAACGTTGAAGCAGAAGGAGTAGAGGATGGAACATCCCTGATGTTGAGAAAGGTTCTCTTAAAACCAGAGGCAGAAGTTGAAAAGCCAGTATAAAGGAACAGTTTATTCAGGACAGCTTGCAAGACTAAAGACAGAGTATGCAAGGTGATAATTGACAGTGGGAGCACTGATAACTTAGTATCCAAAGAGATGGTGGAGAAGTTGGAGCTGGAGACAACTGCACACCCGTAACCATACAAAGTCTCATGGTTGCAGAAAGGACACCAGGTAATGGTTACTAAACAATGCTTGGTTGAATTTAAGATAGGAGGATATAGAGATGAAATTCTATGCGATGTAATTCCCATGGATGTATGCCATATTTTGTTGGGAAGACCATGGCAATTTGACAGGAATGTCATTCATGATGGGAGGAAGAATACATACACCTTGGAGAAGAATGGTAGGACACACATGTTGTTGCCAATAAAGGAGAAGAAAGTGAAAGAAGAAGCCAGCACAAGCATACTTCTCATGAGTGGGAAGGAACTCCTGAGAGAAGTCAAGAAAGAACGGGAGATGCAGCTTGTTGTGGTGAGGAAACCCAGAGTTGTCCTTACAAGTACTTCGATGGATGATTTGCCTGAAGAAATTCAGGAATTGTTAGATAATTTTGCTGACATAGTGGTGGATGAGCTGCCTAACTCATTACCACCTATCAGAAGTATCAGCCATCATATTGATTTGATACTAAGAGCAAGTCTGCCAAACAAAGAAGCATACAGATTGACACCTCGAGAGAATGAGGAAGTAAAGAACCAAGTCCAGGAATTGTTAGATAAGGGGTTGGTCAGAGAGAGCTTGAGTCCATGTGCAGTACCAACTATGTTGAGTCCAAAGAAGGATGGAGAATGTGTACAGACTCAAGAGCCATTAACAAGATCACCATCAGGTATCGGTTCCCTTTGCCAAGAATGGATGACTTAATGGACTGTTTAAGTAGAGCAAATTTTTTTTCTAAGATAGATTTGAAAAGTGGATATCACCAGATAAGGATGAGAGAAGGTGATGAATGGAAAACAGCCTTTAAGACAAATGAAGGTTTGTACGAGTGGCTTGTTATGCCATTTGGCTTAACGAATGCCCCGAGTACTTTTATGAGGTTGATGAATGAAATACTGAAAGATTTCATTGGCAAGTTTGTGGTTGTATATCTGGATGATATACTGATCTTTAGCAAGACTAAAGAGGAGCATTTGAGACACCTGACACTAGTGATGAGGAGACTACAGCGGGAGAAACTGCTTGTAAATCTGAAGAAGTCCTCTTTTATGAAGACATAACTCATTTACTTGGGTTTTGTGATCTCTTCAAATGAACTGAAGATGGATCCAGAGAAGGTGAAAGCAATCAAAGAATGGTCATCACCAAAGAGTATGTTTGAGGTAAGAAGCTTCCATGGATTAGCAAGTTTCTATAGGAAGTTCATCAGAGACTTCAGTGGAATTTGTGCACCAATGATGGATACAGTGAAGAAGAAGCACAAGTCTTTTAAATGGACAAAGAAGGCCGAGAGGAGCTTCAATATACTGAAGGAGAAAATAACAGAACGACCAATTCTGATCTTACCAAATTTTGGAAAGACATTTCAAGTGAGATGTGATGCAAATGGAGTTGCAATTGGAGCAGTTTTGAGCCAGGATAATAGACCCGTTGTTTATTTCAATGAGAAGATGAATGAGACTAAGAGGAAATACTCCACATATGATAGGGAGTTTTATGCCATAATTCAAGCCTTGAAGAAATGGAGGCATTACCTTGTTCCACAGGAATTTATCTTGTATAGCGACAGCCAAGCTTTACAATTCATAACCAGACAGGAAAAATTGAATCAGAGGCATGCAAAGTGGATTGAGTTTATGCAGAATTTCACTTTTGTCATAAAACATATTGCTAGGAATGCTAACAAAGTTGTTGATGCATTAAGCAGAAGATGTTTGATTTTGCAGGAGTTTCAGGTGAAGACCTTGGGGTTTGAACACCTTAAGGATATGTATCGTGACGATCCAGACTTCAAGGAAGCATACGAAGCATGTGCGAATCTTGTGCTGAGAGACAGGAGCCAGTGGATAGAGTACATGATTCAAGAGGGATTGTTGTTCAAGGGCAATCAGTTGTGCATACCAAAATGCACAATGAAGGATAACCTTTTCAAGGAAAAGCATAGTGGAGGATTGGCTAGACATTTCAGCCATGATAAGATATTTGCACAGTTGGGCAGTTCATATTATTGGCCAGGTATGAGAAAAGAAGTGATAAAGTTTGTGAACAGATGCAGAATCTGCCAACATGCAAAAGGAAAAATACAGAACACTGGATTGTATCAACCATTGCCAATACCAGAAAGGCCTTGGGATGCAATAAGCATGAATTTTGTGTTGGGACTGCCAAGAACGCAAAGAGGATATGATTCCATATTTGTGGTGGTGGATAGGTTTTCAAAGATGGCACACTTTATCCCATGCCAGAAGACCAGTGACGCAACACATGTTGCAAATCTGTTTTTCAAGGAAGTTGTGAGACTTCACGGACTACCCAGGAGCATTGTCTCGGACCGAGACACTAAATTTGTTGGTCATTTTTTGAGAACACTGTGGAAGAAGTTGGGGACAGATTTGTCCTTCAGCTCGGCTTATCACCCTCAGACAGATGGGCAGACTCGGGTGATAAACAGAAGCTTGGGAAACTTATTGAGTCGTCTGGTCACTGAGCATCATAATCAATGAGATCAGATTCTGCCACAAGCAGAATTTGCATACAATGACTCACCCAACAGGAACACTGGAAAAAGCCCATTCCAAATACTGTATGAAATGCAACCCAGGGGAGTATCTGAGTTGAGAGACTTGGAACAGAGAGAGATCAGAAGCGCTGGAGCAGAAGATTTTGCCGCAGAAATGCAGAAGCTCCATAACCAGATCAGAGGACAATTACAAAGCTCTAACTAAGAGTACAAGCGCAAAGTTGATCAACATCGCAGAGAACTTAAATTTAAAGTAGGAGATCAGGTTCTGGCACATCTCAGGAAAGAAAGGTTCCCTAGGGGAACATATAACAAGTTGAAGATGAAGAAGATAGGGCCATGTAAGATATTAAGGAAGTTTGGTGCAAACACCTATGAGATTGAGCTTCGAGATGATGTGGGCATATCACCCATATTTAACGTTTCAGACCTGTACCCTTACAGGGAATATGAATTAGAGGGATCAGAAGTTCAAGAGAAGATTCAGTGGGAGAAACAAATGCCTATAGCAGAAAAACCACAGATGGAGAAGATCATTGGTCAGAGAATTGGCAAGAAGACCAGGAGGAAGACCCATTTTGAATATCTGGTCAAGTAGAAGGGACACCCAATAGAAGATGCCAGTTGGAAAAATGAAGTTGATATCCAGAAGCATGGAAAGTTGGTGCAGGAGCTCATGGACAAGAGTCCATAATTTTTTGTCCAGGGGAGTATGACGCAGGAGCATCGTCAACAAGCACACGTGGCAGGACAACTCAGCGTCGGGGGATCATTTCAGAATCTAAAACGCTGGGAGTTACTACGAATCTTTTGGAGTTGATTGGAAAAACAGAAGAAGATCAAACGCTTGGAAGTTGATGATCACGAGTGATCTAGGAGTTTCACTCCTAGCCTTGAATGTAACCAAACTTAGGTAGCAGTTAGGTTTTCGTTTCGAGTAGACGAGTAGTCGGGGGGAACCCTAAGGACCCTATGAGATAAATAGAGGTTTTGTACGCCCAAATGAGGCTGCTGCGAGTTAGTAGGAAAATTCGGAGTTTTTAGTTATTGTTTGATCATAGTTGTAGCCATTTACTTTAGAATGAATATAACAGAGGAAAATTGATCCAAATGCATAGTGTTGTTACTATTTGCAATTCCCTCTTATTGTTATTTTCATGAATGAATGAGTTTCCGTTTCGAGAATCTGAAACTGTAAGATGTTAGTATAAGTTTCAATTGTTCTCTTCTGTAAGTTATGCAAGGAGTGCATATTGAACGCAAGGAGTGCGTGTAAGAGAGTCTTTTTCGACTCGAAGCTCAGAAGAGATAGCGTGGAACTTTTGTATGCAGAGTGTGCATACTAAGCGCAAGGAGTGCGCGTAGAGGCGAACTTGTTTCAAGTTCGAAAGCTCAGGAGATCGAGCGCAGACTGTGCCAGGAGGGCACAAGAAAGTCTTTTGAAAGACGCAGAAGGGTCGGGTCCCTTAGAGACTGAGTAAGTTGAAAACTCAAGAAGAACCAGTGCAAGTTTGCATGCAGAGCGCAAGTGTGCGCCAGGGTGAAGTTAAAGTCCATTGACGAAAGCTCAGAAGGGGTAGCACTTTCCAGAAGTGCAGACGAGATCCAAGAGACGGAATCGTAGGAGGAACAAAGGCCGAGGCCTTTGGATACTTAGAAAATCTTCTAAGTCAAAGGAAGTTGGAAGCTCAGGAGGGAGAGCGACAGTGGTCGTTGGATCACCAATTTAGAGGACCAAAAACCATCCGATCAAATCAAGGTGTGCGAGCCTTAGCGTTTCACACACGCAAGAGAGGGAACTTGCCAAAGTTTCGAAGTAGTTTGGGACCGCCCGAACGTCCGAAGTAAATCTCAACCTTTCAATCGTCCAAAGAAAATCTCAAGCGTCGGATCGTCCAAAGTAGATCTGAACCGTCAGATCTGAAGAACAGGTGACACGAATCTGTGGGTCCCGGATAAGGACCCGAAGTAAACGTCAATCGTCCGATCCAGAGAGTAGGTGGCATAAATCCGTGGGCTCCATGTAAAGACCCGAAATAAATATCAGTCGTCCGATTCAGGAGAATTAGATCTAAATTGTTGGTTTGGAAGAGACAGATCTCAGTCGTCAGTCCAGAAGCACTATCAAGATCGTAAGATCGACGGTCACGCTCGATTGCAGGGCCAGAAAGTGCCTGGACGTTAAATTTTTTAGAGCAGGCCGCAATCAAAACCACGGTATCGGTGAAGAGGTACGTGGCAACTGGAGATAAATTGCGAGGAGAAAAGCGGTTGATCCCAAACCATTCTTGGGCGCGCCTGCAATCGTGCGTTTACACAAGGACCTAGCCCGAGGTCATATGCGACAAGGGGCTAACGAGAAAAGAGCTAGTGCCTGAAACCTGAGAGTTCAGCAATTGCGGAAAGAGGTCGCGGGTGCCATAGAACCTGCACCAGAGAACTGAGAGGACCTCTATTAATTCGCAAGTGAGACTATCAAGGTCTCAGAGAGCCAATTTGGCTCGGAGTTGAAGATCCTTGACCAAGAGGTCGCGTAGCCCTTAGGAGAGAAGGGGGGGTTGCATCAAGAAGTCTTCTCTCAATTTCTTCAACCAATTATTTTCAAATTTAAATCATTCTTTTTATTATAAAAATACATAAAAAATTCATACCCTAACTTAGATCTTAATTTTTATATCTTATAAGCTAGTAGATCTTGGGGATTTTGCTATTTGGGAATTTCCCTACCCCAAGAAAAATTTACACTAGAGTTTTTCTGGACTTTATTTGACACATATAACAAGGGTTTCTTGAAGAAAAGTGTAAAGATCTGTTTATTTACAGTGAAGAATACATTCAGATCTACATTCATTTTAATTTTTTACATAAGGGACATTATTTTTAAGTATTTACCTCCCAAACCCTTCCGCTACTTTCCAGATTTGCTTTACAAGTTATATCTTTTTTTTTCTGGTTAATATAGAAGAAAACTACAGCCCCAAAAAGTATTTCTTTTGGCTGTAGCAATTTTGGGTTTTGACCCTAGGGGGATTTGAACCCTAAATCTGCAGAGGTAATTTCCAGCCACTTGGAAACTAGCTTTTCTACAGATCTGAAGGTTATAGGGCATAGTATTCACTCATACCTTGTTTCCCTATCATTTCCACCCACATATCTATTGATCTAGTGTGATTATACACATGTGGGAGGCCTCAAAAGGAAATATTCCTTGTTGTTTTCTGCATTTTTCTCTGTTTTTGCAGGTTTCATATAATAGGGCAGCAAGGAAACATCTCATTTCCAGCCACTCTATCCAGGGTACAGATAGTACAAAATCATTCACAAAGTGGTAAGAGTATTTAACCCCTCCTTGTGCATTATTTTTATCAATATTTTAGTATATTGGGGTAAGTTATGATTGTAATTCTATTGTTTTATTTTCTGCATTATCTATTAGTCCAGCAAGTCATTTAAACAATTAAATCCTACCTTCACCTAGTGCTTTCTATTTAGGCATTGGTCTCAAGATCCTCTAAAGGTAAAGTGCAATTTTGGGGAAGCCTCTCAAAGCCTCTTAGTGTAGGAGTTTGGCTCGAATAGGGAAGGATAGGTGTTGTGGTGACATTGAGCACCTATCTCCTGTGTTGCTGCCCTAGCAAACTGTGAACCTTGGTGGTCTGCTAGTTTGGTCAGTAACATAGCCTTTCACCCATGATGCATACACAGAGGAATACATAGAAGATGAAAATTTCAAGGAGGTGTTGCCATCCTAATGCACACTTGCAAACGTGAGCTAAGTCCTGCTCACTTAGTGTGCCCTCGGAGACACAATGTCTAAGCCCCAGCCCACACTGTCACCTTGACTGGAAGCTTCTTCCTTCTAGGCTTACTCCTAGGGAAGCCAAGGGGGGTAGTCCCTAGTTACTAAGTTAAT
>JASDQU010884490.1:7194-33968 GCA_032191745.1 Picea mariana
CGTTCCACCCAACCGTAGACACTACTACTCAAAATCTCAACAACAGTGTCACCATCGAGCCAGGGATATGAATCCACAAGGATGGTTCAAGAGTGTTATTTGGCTTCCCAAACCAGTCAGTACTCAAGCTCCCATAGGATTTCCCATCACTCACATCAATCCAAGTACGCAACTCTCTTCTACCAAGCCTACACCACCCAAGAGAATGGAGCTCCACCCTTCTCTGCCATGTAGTCCCTTAAGAAGTCCTTCCCCTTCCAGGGCTCCAACACAACTGGTCCAGAATCTCAATGTTGTAACTCTTAGGACTCACATCTATGAATAAAGTTGGACAAAGTCCAATGCATCTCATACATACAGGTCCCAAGTCATGGCTGGATTACAACAATGACCTCTACAACCAAGGATACCATGGTTACTCTTCAACAGCTCGTTTTCCTTTCCCAAGCCAAGACACAGATGAGGATGGATCAACGAGTGATAGGTAAGGATGGGATGAATGAAGGAGTGAGTAAGTGAGTGAATGAATGGACCATTGATCAAGTGGATGAGTGAATAATATAATGAATGAACGAACATGTAATCAGTGAAAAAGACATTCATTGAACCCCCCATCAGACTAGAGGCGGGTTTAAGTAATTTTGTGGGGAATCAAGAACCTCATGGCCTTCCCCAAGAAGCTCTCGTAAATTATCCACTCCCTTAGAAAAAAAGGTTAATTAAAATAGGAATAAACACTTAGCCCCTCAATCCCCCTCTCTTGTGGAATCATAGCCCCCGTATAACTCTAGTCCTTTTTCGTCTAGCAGCCAATGATGTATTTATTATTAATAATGATCAAACATTAAATTTCTTGGGCACACTAGCCTTTTAATAATTTTTTGGGTGCTCTGGCGTCTCAGCATTGTAACAATACATTATTTAAAACGGGGGTTCAAAACCTGGGGTGTTACATCCCCTCTGCCTTATTTTGTCATTGTCCTCAGTGCATATACAAAATAAAGATCAAAATCTCAAAATTTATTCAAAATGTTGTGGGTACTCTGCCTGCATAGAATCTTCATGCTACCAGGTAGCATATTCATGACTGTAGTAGGTCCACTGAACATTCACTAGCTCTATAACTCGATTCTGGAGCATTTTGACTTTTTTGTCCAATACTCGCACTGGCTGAACCTGAAAGTCTCCCTCTGTCTCTACCTGAATAAGATTCCAATCAATAAAATGGTTAGGATCATGTACATATTTATTTAGTAAAGATACATGAAATAAATTATGCACATTCATGGAAGAAGGAAATGCAGGCATGTATGCAACTGGCCCTATTTTGTCCAATATTTAAAATGGACCACAAAATATGGCTGCCAGCATTGTACAACTACCCAATTTCAAAGAGATTTTCTTGGGATTCACTTTCAAAAGTGCATGCTCCCCTAATTTAGATTCTCTAGATGTCATGTTCTTATCTGCATAAATTTTCTGTCTATCCTGAGCTGCCTTCAAATTCTGATTGATCTTAACCATCTGGTCTTCCATATCCTTGAGCAACTCTAGCCCAAGTACCACTCTATCTGCTGGGTTGTCCCATCTCACTGAAGCATTGCATTTCCTACCATACAAGACTTCAAATGGGCTCATTCTCAATGAATCTTGATACCCATATGAAAACTCGACCAAGTGCAAGTAATCTTCCCACTTATATGGCTTATCCATCACATACATTCTCAACATGTCTTCAATTATTCGGTTGACCCTCTTTGTTTTTCCATCTGGTTGTGGGTGGTATGTTGTGTTGAAGTTTAGATTTGTACCAAATCCTTTAAAAGATCCCCTCCAGAAATTGGAGGTAAACTTTGTATCTCTTTCTGAGACAATTGTCCTAGGTATCCCATGCAACCTAGCAATCTGTCTCATGTAAATTTCTGCAATATTAGTCGTTGTATGTGTTGTCTTTACAGGGAAAAAATGAGCATCCTTTGTTAATTTTTCAACCACCACCATGATTGAATCATGTTGCCTTGTTGTCTTGGGTAGTTTAGTTATGAAATTCAAAGTTATCACCTCCCATTTCTTCTTTGGGATTGGAAATGGATGTAACAAACCCTTTGGGTGCCTATGCTCATCCTTCACCTTCTGACATTCCCTACATCAAGCGATGTAATCAAAAACATCCTTTTTCATTCTTGGCCAAAAGAATTGGATTCTTACTATTGTAATTGTTTTCTGGTAACTGGGATTTCCATCATAAGGAACATCATGCATTTCCTTCAATACCACATTCTTCATTTCTCCAGAACTAGGAACATAGATTCTATTCTTATGCATGAGTAATCCATCTTTCTTTATCTCGTAATCCTTTATTTTATGTTGTACTTCTCTTTGCTATAATCTTTCCTTTACATGTAGGTAATGCCGATCTATAACAAGACCATCTAAAATTCTTCTCTTCAAGTCTGAATGACATACTGATAGCAGTAGCATGCATGAGATGCACTCTTCTACTAAGTGCATCGGAAACTTTATTCTCCTTACCTTTGATATGCTTGATATCGAGGTTATATTCACTTAAAAATTACAACCATCTTGTTTTCCTGGCATTCAAGGTTGGTTGTTCAAAAAGATACTTCAGGCCAATGTGATCTGTCCTTAATTCAAATCTCCTCCCCATGAGATAATGCCTCCATATCCTCAAGGCGTGGACAATGGAAATGAGCTCCAAGTCATGTGTGGCATAGTTCCTCTCATGTTCCTTAAGATTTCTGGACTCATAGCCAATGACTTATCCATTTTTCATGAGGACTCCCCCAAGTCCTTCCTTACATGCATTTGTACATACCAAAAAACTTTCATTTGGTTCAACAATCTTTAACACAGGTGCACTAGTAAGTAATTCCTTCAACATATTAAAATTTTCTTCACACTTAAGTGTTCAATCAAATTTAGTTCCCTTATTTTGCAAAGACGTGATGGGATGAGCAATCTTATAGAACCCTACTATGAAACTTTTTTAGTATCCAACTAATCCCATAAAAAGATCTAACTTTTGACACATTTTTGGGTGTTGGCCATCCCCTATTGGATTTAATATTATCTAGATCTACTACTATGCCCTGCTTTGAAATAATGTGTTTCAATTAATGGATCTTCTTTTGAAAAAAATAACACTTTCTTAGCTTGGCATACAACTGATGTTCTCTCATCACTTGCAACACCAATCTTAAGTAATGTTCATGCTCCTCTTAAGAATTAGAATAGATAAGTATGTCATCCAAGAAAACTATGACAAACTTATCCAAATAATGTTTGAATATGCCATTCATTAAGCACATAAAGACAGTTGGTGCATTGGTCAGTCCAAATTGCACCACTACAAATTCATAATGCCCATACCTGGTCCTAAAGGTTTTCTTATGAATGTCTTCTTCCTTGATTCTTACCTGATGGTATACTGACCTCAGTTCAATCTTTGAAAATATCTTTGCTCCTCCTAGATGATCAAAGAGGTCATCAATTATAGGTAGAGGATACTTGTTCTTTATAGCATACTTATTCAGTTGTCGAAAGTCAATACATAGCCTCAAGGTTCCATCCTTCTTTTTGAAAAAAAGTACTAGTGCTCCCCAAGGTGAAACAATTGGATGTATGTACCCTTTCCTCAACAATTCCTCCAACTACATTTGTAATTCTTTTAACTCTGGTATGCTCATTCTGTAAGGTGTTTTTGACACCGGTGCAACTCTGGGCACTAAATCATTTGAGAAATCTATCTCCCTTCTTGGTGGAAACCCCAGTATTTCTTGGAATACATCTTCAAATTCTTGTAGTACCGAGAAATCTTCAAGGATTGGCCCCTTGGTGTTATATGGATCTTCCACATGAGCTGCATACAATTGTCATCCTTTCCTAAAACATCTTTTCAGTTGTAAGGTTGAAATATCCCTTATAGAGATGGGTCTTGGAACTCCTTTCACAATGTTCTAATTTCCATCTTCATCAAGACAGGTAAATGTCTTTCTATGACAATCTATGATAGCATGATGCTTGTCCAACCAATCCATTCCAATTAGAATATCATAAGACCCCAATGGTATGATATTTAGATCGACACTAATATTCACGCCATTAATACTTATGGAACAACTTCTGACCATATCATGGATTATCCTTTTGGTTCCAGTGGCTAATTGAACCAAACTTGATTTTCCAAGATTACTTTTCTCCAAATGTAATCTATCCACTATTTTAGGATCAATGTAACAATGACTTCCTCCTGAATCAATTAAAATACAAACAAGTTGATTTATGATCTTACCTTCCACCTCGATCATATTGGACCGGTACTCTGCTTGTTGATCATCTAAAGATGCATAGATTCTTCTCATATCTTCGATTGTTGTAGCCTCTTGGATGTTGTGCACAGTCTTCATTCTGTCCTTTCTGTGTGGGCAATCCTTGTACATGTGATCTTATTTACATCCCCAACATTGAATAAGTGGTCTTCCTCTTTTTCCCAAGGAGTCTTATTTCTTGGATTTACCCTTAACATACTGATCTTTATGAGTTCTATTAGGATCATTCCTATTGAAGGGGGGTTTGAATCCTTTCCTCCGCTGATCATAATTCTCCTTTTTCTTATCCGTCCAAGATTTATGAAGGGATTCTTTTCCCTGTCCTTTCTCATACATGTATTTAGCCTTCCTGATGTCCTCGGTCAAGGTCTTGGGATCATCATGCCTAATATTTTCTTTATAAAAGGTTGGCAGTCCACTTAGAAACCTATGTACCTTTACCTTTTCATCATTTATAAACCCAACATATTTTAACAATCCCAAGAACTTCTTCTCATACTCTTCCATAGTCATGCCTCCCAGCCTGAGTTCGAAGAACTCCTGCATTTTCTTGTCATAGAACTGCTCTGAGAGATACTCTTTATGGAAGTACTTATTGAACTGCTTCCAAGTGATCCTATTCTCATTAACATGTTCATATTGCTTTAGTTGATCCCACCACATTGCATCTTTCCTGTGTAAATGGTAGGTGGCAATCCTGGCTTCTAGGTTTGATGAATAGTTATGCAATTGAAAATAACTCCTGAGTCCAAGCAACCATGCTTCGACATCATCTTCTATTTCTTTTTTACCATAAAAGGATGGTGCATTGAGCTTCCTCAACTCTCCTTGCAAACTGTCCACCTCTTGTCTCCTTCTTTGGTGCCTAATAGGATACACCTATGGAATGCTTAAGGAACATTCAAATGCATAAACATTCCTTTCTGAGTAAGGAGGTAGGTGGTGCCTATGAGATCTGCTATCACTTCTAGAATAACCATCTCTTCCACAATCATCTCTTATTTCATGACACATACTTTCTTCCTCTTGATTTGATCCATTCTTGTCTTGAATTTGCAACTTATTTAAGCTCTTCAGCACTCAAGCATTTATTTGACTTTGATCCCTCATCAACCTCTCGTTGTCTTCTTTGTACCTCGACACTTTTATTTTCAGGCTTCTTACAGTTTCTATTAATGTTTCCTGCTCTCCTTTTCCCTTGCGTCCATTGGACTTAGTCTCTGCATTACCAACTCTAGTATTCTGGCCTTCGACCTCCTTATCATGGCTGGAGGATCCCTTGAATTCTTCCATTTCCTCAATACGCATCCTAAGATAATGTGTTTAAACCCCTTAATTATGCAAAATGTGCAAGTGACCATTTTGTTAGAATTATGCATATGACAAATTTTGTTTGTCAAACCATGTTACAGGTCCTTTTTTCTTCTCAATTCATGAAGAACATATATGTATCAATACGCATCATAAAAAAATCCCATGTTATCCTTTAGCCGATACATAATTTTAATTCTGCACAAGCACTCCCTTCAAACCACTTCCCCAGGTGACCATGGCTTGAAACCGCGACCAAATCCCTCCTGGCGCTTCGTGACTTCAGAACCTTAAGCCAGGACCAAATAAATGATCTTCGTTCTCATTCACGATCAACGATCGAGATCCACTTTGGGACTCTACGCTTTGGGAGTTCAGCAGTTTCAACCCCGCTTTCCCCGGAGTACTTTGTACTTGAAGTTCGGGATCAGGCGCCATGCGTCCACCTCAAATCAACGGGTCTAGTTCTCTTTGGGACTTCAGCCTTCAGAATTCTCAAATTCCCTCACTTAATTCCTCTTAGAATGATTCCACCTGGAGTTCATGATTTGTTGACACGTGTCCTCTCACAGATCGATGACTATGAATCGCTTCGGATCTTTGGGCTTCGAGAGTTCCAAACTTTCCGCCTTCACTTTCTCCCAGAGTTCTTTCACCCAAAGTCGACGATCCATCAACACGTGTCTCTCATGGATCAATGACTCTGAATTGCTTCGGATCTTTAGGCTTCGAGAGTTTCAAACTTTCCGCCTTCACTTTCTCCTAGAGTGTCGATCTTGTGAATCGCTACGAGATCTATTGCCGCATGTATTTTGAGATCAATGGTCGATATGTACTCCGGCCTTTGGGCCTTCAGGGGTTTTTGACCCAATTTAATTGTCACATATTTTTCCTCTAGATTTCCCAATCTTTGGACTGCACAGTATATCACCATGTGGAGAGATACTAGAAGAGGACACGTGGCCCAATCGAGTGGGTGACACATGTCACATTTTAACTAAAATTTCAATCCTCCATAGGTTCAAAACTCACTGACATGTGGAACACATCCCCTGTGTCCATGCCATCCCAGGTGACGTCCACGATCCACATCACTTCAAAATTTTGGGCTCCGGAAGCTTTTACGCTTGCCTTTTGGGGTCCACATCACCTCCAGGTGATGCATTAGGCCGCACCACTTCATCTCTTTGGGCTTTGAGACTTTGGACTTCGGGATTTTCCACACTAGCACTCTTCTAATTATCCCAAACTCTGAATTCCCAAACTATCCAGTCTACCGACATGTGTCTCCCTTATCGGACGGTCCGTATTAACCCCGAACTTCGGGAGATACCATTGCAAAGATCAACAGTTCTCAATTACTTCAGGAATTCGAGTAATTATTTTCCTAGTGGTTCGCTCGTCAAAACCTTCCAGAGTACTAAGTCTCTAAAGTGAGAGATTTGGCGTCGCGTGTCCTCATTGGTGGATGATCCAAGTGAACTCTGGGCTTTGGGCCTTCGGGAGTTTTGTATTTTCTCATCTGTCTTTCTTCCGAAGTGGTTATCCGCTGGAGTGCAGGATCTCCTGCCACGTTTCCACTTTGATCAATGATCTGGATCTACTTTGGCTCTTCATAGTTTTGATGTTCGAGCACTAACATGTCACATCACTTAATTCCTTTTAATTTGCAGGGGGAATGCATCGACGGTTTGTAGTAACCCACCTTTCGCCCCACAATTATTCTCATGCTCACACATAACCCCTTAGTGAAACCATGGTTCATATTTTGGGACCGTCTTGGGGAATTAACTTTGATGAAACTTGGGACCCCACAATGCCTCCTGGCCTTCGATCTCTCTCCAATGATATCTGACGGTTGTGAATTAACCTTTTCTTCACTTTCATCGAATGACCCTTGCTCAACTGCCCTCCAATCCAACGATCCTAGATCTCTCTCAATCCCAAAATGGAGATCGGTCCCGAATTCAAAGGGGACAATCACGATCCTTCAAACCCTTACAGAGGATCTCTGAAATTCTAACTCCTTCCTAGATTCTGCAATTCCATTCCTCCTGAGATTTTCAACTTCACGGTCAAAATGTGATCTCAACCATGAGACTCTAATCAATAGACCTGACCCATACCTGCACGATGTTTCAACCAGAAGCTCTCATACCAATATGTAACATCCCCAGCCACCCACAGGCTAGGGTAGGCTACCTTCAAGCCCACCGTTGGACTTCTTTCTCTTACCGATACCTTTTTAAATTAATAAGGATGCATAAAAGAAAAGATCTAACAACATGCACAACAATAACCAACAAGCATGCATATTCTAAGATTCAATTAAACGATAAATAAATACACAGTGGAATACATTCATATACATATAAATAATACCACAACAGAGAGCACTTATCTTTATAAAAGATGACACCAACTGGATACAGACCAAGGACATTCCACCCAACTGTAGACACTATTGCTCCAAATCTCAACAATAGTGTCACCCTCGAGATAGGTCTATGAATCCACAAGGACAGTTCCAGAGTGTTATTTGGCTTCCCAAACCAGTCAGCACTCAAGCTCCCATAGGATTTCCCAGCACTCACAGCAATCCAAGTACCCAACTCTCTTCTACCTAGCCTGCACAACCCAAGAGAATGGACCTCCACCCTTCTCTGCCACGCAGTCCCTCATAAGTCATTCCCCTTCTAGTGATCTAACACAACAGGTCAAGAATCTCAATGTTGGAACTCTCAGGAATCACAGTTGTGAACAAAGTTGGACAAAGGCTAACGCATCTCAAACATGCAGGGCTCAAGTCATGGCTAGATTACACCAATGACCTCTACAACCATGGATACCATGGTTTCTCTTCAGCAGTTCATTTTCCTTTCCCAAGACAAGACATGGATGAGGATGGATCAATGAGTGATAGGTAAGGATGGGATGAATGAATGAGTGAATAAGTGAGTGAACTAATGAACCAGTGATCAAGTGGATGAGTGAATAAGAGAATGAATGAATTAATAGGTAGTCAGTGAACAAGACATCATCTAAACCCCCCCATCAGACCAGAGGCGGTTTCAAGTAATTTCATGGGGAATCAAGAAGCTCATGTAACACCCCCCTATAACCCTAGTCCTTTTTTGTGTAGCATCCAATGATGTATTTATTACTAATAATGATGAAAACATTACATTTCTTAGGCACACTAGCCTTTTAATAATTGTTTGGGTGCTCTGGCCTCTCAGCATTGTAACAACACATTATTTAAAATGGGGGTTCAAAACCCAGGGTGTTATAGTCCCAAATCTCCTTTGCAGAGTTGCAATGAAAACAATTGACATATATGGAATCAACTAGACCATTCAGGATGACATTTTTGGCTCTCATATTATTTTAGCTGAGTTTCTTTCCATTTTCATTTGTTGGAGGAGTGGAAGGATATTTATATCCATCTACTACTAATTGTCAAACATCAAATCCCTGTGCTTTTACATATGATTTCATTCTTCTGCTCCATAATTTATATTTCTATCCATCAAACTATGGTATTCTATTTTTATACATGTCATTGCTCTCCATGGTCTACCTTCCAGTGGTTAAATTGTTTCCTGAAGAAAATGACTCATATATCAATTCTTGGATTACTGAGAGTGGGAGGTGAATCAGTAATGATAAATTTATACCACTTATGAATTCTTTAAACCACAATGTATATTCTTTCAAATTGTTCAACAATGTTCATCATTTCATCATCAATATATTATTACATCATAAAAATTAACGTCCATCAAAGCATAATGAACAATAATAAACACATCCACACAATACATAGTACACCAATATTTGCATGGAAACCTAATGCGAGAGAAAAACATGGAATGTTTTTCTTATATGTCAAGAATTACATTCAAGGAAGTACCAACTTCCAATTCTCTAGCTCCAAATTGAAGGAATATCCAAATCCCTAACCCCCTAGTTTCTTAGGCTCCAACTTGAAGGAATCTCCAAATCCCTAATTCTCTGGCTCCAACCAGAAGGAGGATAAAACCCCCTAGATTCTCCAACTACAACCAGAAGGTGGATACAACCACCAAGTTTTCAGGATCCAACCCGAAGGAATCTCCAACTCCCTGATTCTCCGACACCAACCAGAAGGAGGCTACAACCCCCTTTCCTTGCCCCATCTTGCCACTCTGAAATACAAGTGTCAAATAACTGATGAAACCGTTGCCACACTGTCACCGTGAAATATACTAATGCAAAACTATACCAATCTGTGCCAACAACCTGTAACTAACCTGTACCAATAACCTGTAGTCAGCCTGTACTGATAATCTGTAATCCACCTATACCAATAACCTATATGAACAATATCCTCAATAGATCATATCTGAGAGCATAGATCTCATACCCAATATCACACAAATATCACTCAAACCATGTGCATATATGTCTCTCTATTCATGTGCCATACATATGCATACAATCATAATAATGTGTAATAAACCCTCAGATGGACTAGACATCAAACCCTCAATGTTATGCAGCCTCAAACTAAACCAACAACTTCATAAACACATCACAACCAAAATCCCTCAACCATGTACCAAGAAATAAAAGATATGCATCAACACTCAAACCAACAAGATTTACCAATGATAAATACCAGACATACCAACATTGTATTTCTATATATCTAGCTCATATAGTAATTGCAATAAAACCAAAAAACTCTATAGGGAAAATACTCATTCTCTCATAACCATGTCTCTTATAGACAAAAATATAAAACTACACATAAGAATATGACATACCTTTAGAACCTGTAGATATATCTGATGTACTTGATCATTGTAGAACTTCCTGAAGACTCTGCTCAGACTCTAGGGACCTGTCACCCACATCTACTCAAGTTTCAATGACCTTTTCATATGTATGCATCTTTACCTTCTACAGACTGCATATGTACTCACTTTCCTCCTCTGCATCCCATGTACGTACGCTCCTTCCGTAGTACCCATAGGCCAAACCCTAACTATAAATATAAATACAAATGTACTTAAGCTGATGAGTTGTTCGATATCATTTTTGCATGCACCTTCTATGGTATAGTTCACACATGTACTGTGCACTAAAATAATGAAGTGTGCACATTCCAGGATACCGCACACAACAAACTTAAGTGTGCACGATTTTGAGGCCAAGGAGCCCGGTGAGACAATTATTATAAGCTAGGAGGCTTATGTGTTGAATTAGATTGGAGAGCCCAGATTCTAAGGGCCAGTGAGCCTATTTTTGTATATGTATTATCATTAATATAATACACTGTTGTGTGTAGACTAACCAACATAAAATATTACGGGGGACTAAAATCCACTAGTTAGGGAAAGGGGGATAAAAGTTAAGGATAATGGGCTAAGCTAGGGATCTTAAGCCAAAAAGGAATATTATATTAATATTCCTTAAAGTATAAAGTATGGATAATTATTTTATCCTAAGTTTTAAGGATGTGGACAAGTGGGCCAAAGTATTTCTCAACATGACAAGTTTTAAGTTGGGAGCATGCATACATATAGTTTGGAAATAGTTCATTTTCCATTCATTCGCTCATTCAGATGTCTTTCTTACCTTCATGTACCTATAGCTATAACCATACCTATACATGTACATGTACTTGTACTTGTACATGTACCTTTACCTGGTTAGATTAGGAGTTGGACTGAAGAAACGGGTTGTGAGGCCCGTGGGATTTTGAAGAGGTGGGTTGTCAGGCCTGTGAGAAATTCTCTCTAGGTGAGAGAATTGTTGGGAATTGATTTCCCGAAAGTGCCAAAATGCAGCTACAGGGCTCTAAGAATTCCTATCTAGCTTGTTGTTGAAGCCCTAGAAAGGAAGTGGGAATCCAAAGGATTGTTGAGTAGAGAAGGGGCACACTTCTTAGGGTGGGACAGGCATGTGGGGAATGAGGGATTGTAGGCTGTTAGTTTGAGTTGGCACCTGTGACGAAGTTTTTCCTATTGTTTGAGATACATCATCCTGGTTAGGAATTCCTTTTCCTGGGTGGATTTTAGTCCCAGCTCAGGGGTGACCCACCACTGAGATTTTGGAAAAGTCCGGTCTAAGGCTAGGAGGAACGTGGAATATCTGCATGTAGTTGGTCATATTTTTACCAAGATAAGTGTCAATTGTGTGTTAAATTACATGTTGTATTATTATGTATGCATTTATTTTTATAGGTTTTTCCTGTGTGTGTTGCATGTGTATTTTTATTATTATTCTGTATGAATCTGTGCATTTGCAGAATGTATTTGTCTATTTTAATTTATATATATAAAGTTTTGCAAGAGTTTCTATGTGTATATGTTTTAATTTTGTATACAGTTCGAAAATTTTATGTGGCATAGCCCAACTGGATGTTGGTAATGCTACAATATGGTATCAGAGCTCTAGTTTTCAACATTGAGCCTAAATGGGACAAACAAGTTGAATTGAAGCGAAATTTCCGAGAGAATGGATTTCAAAGTGGCCAAATTTCAAGTTACGGTGCATCCATGGTAAAAATTAGAAGCAATTGCGTGAAATTAGGAAAAAGCTCCAATTTCTGTTGTTAAACTCATGATAAAATTGAGGAATTTGGACAAGTGGTGAGATATTATTAATTTAATATCTATTCTAGAAAATTCAGACCTGGAATTGGTTGAATTTGAAGTTACAGAGAAGCCATGACAGATGGAGAGAGATTAGTTGATTAAAATTTTCAATTCATGAATTGAGTTTGTGAAAACAAATTGTTCCAGGAATGTCAACCAACAAGGATTTGTTGTTGCAGAGGTTGAATTGGTGTTATCGAAGTGAAATTGAACAAATTTCATAGTTGCAGAATGTACATGGTGAAAATTGGGAAAAGTTTGGCAAAAGCCCCAAATTTCTGCAGCGGAATTCATGAAGAATTGATGCGCAGAAAAATGAAGGTGCGTAGGTGTGCACACTAAAAAAGAGTGATGTGCAATGAAACGATTATGATGTGTGGAAAATAAGGGTGTGTGGTTGCACGCACTAAAATTTGGTGTTGCGGAGTACAATTTGGGATGCACAAAAATTAATGGTGTGTGGGTGTGCGTATTTAAATTTAGTGATGCGCAATGCATAGTGGTAATGCACAAAAAATATTGGTGCACGGGTGTGCGCGCTTAAATTTGGCATTGCACGGTGCAGAGTGGTAATGTGCAAATATTATTGGTGCACTAGTGTGCACACTTAAATTTGGCACAGTGTGGTGAAAAATGTTAATGCACGAAAAATATTGGTGTGCGGGTGTGAGCATTTAAATTTGGAGATGCATGGTGCAGAGTGGTAATGCATGAAAAATAACGGTGCACAGGTGTGCGCACTTAAATTTGGCGTTGCGTAGAACAGAACTAGTGAAACGTGGAAAAATAATAGTGCACGGATTGGTAGACTAAATTTAGCAATACGCGGTGCGGATTGGGTGGCACATGCCTAATATTGGCGTGTGTTGTGTGTGTAGTATTGGCAGAGCACAGAGCATTTTTTTGGTGCATGCACAATGTGGGTATGCATTGCATGCATGATGAATATTCCTATCGCGCGACAGTTTAATTAACGGTGCACGCAGAGTATTTGTGCGTAATGGGAGCATACTAAACTTTGGCATGGTACAACGGGTAGAGTGAAATGCACGTGAAATATTAGAATGCGACACAAAATTGCGCACAATAGGTATTAGTGCACGAACTGAAATTGTGTGTGGTAGATATTGGTGCTCGACACAAAAGTAGTGCGCACTAGATATTGGCATGACAGAGAAGTGATCCACATTGGTTATAGGTGTGCAGAGCATGCGCTACCTTATGGTGTTGTTGCACATGCTAATATGGGTGTACATTTTCAAATTTGTGCATGCGAAGTCATTTGGATGGTCTACAACAATAGAAAACTAGTAAATTTCTGCGACATTTTTATACTGTTTGAAGGTCATCTTTTTGCAGTGCATTTTTTAGGCCCTAAACAATGTTTTTAGCTACTCAAAAACCATGAGAACAAAGTGTATGAAGGTACACTATATATTTGCATCTCAAATGAAAGAGCCCAGAGAGAACTTTCTAATGGTGTAAACCGTTCGTTAAATAGATCTTTTATGAGGAAGTTACAGGACAAACAATGGAGGATAAATTTTAAGACCCAACTAACTTCGAAGGGCCATAAATTTCTGCTCCAGAATCAGATTGAGGCACAAGAGCATTCGATGGAAATCTATTGAACCATAGAACATGCCAAAAACACTAATTGGCCTAGATCTTTAGTAGGTTGTAACTAGTAACCCAGAACCCAAAAAGAGGTGAAACTTGGATAGACTGTCCAAAATATGTATATGAAGAAACAAATTGAGCTCCTACCAAACATCTAATGGAGTAGGTACAAAAATGCATAATTACAACGTAGATTTGCACCAAGTTGAAGTGTGAACAAAAGAATTAAAGGACAATTTTCAAATAAACATAACGTTATACTCAAGACTCATAACTGAGCATGGAAGTAGGCGTTGGAAAGGTCTTGGATTGTAGAATATAATTTTTCACCCAGAAAATTGATCCAGGCAGTCAATTTTTGAGGAAATCAAAAGAAATAATTATGATGCATGATTGAACCAGAATTGTACATAATTTCATCAATCTGTTAAATTATTTAGCCTAACAAATTTTGTTGGTTGGTCATTTTGCAAAGTTAACAAAAACTAGATCATATTAGGATCAACACAGAGTGTATAGGGATGGAAGATACATAGGTGGCCTATAGTCAGGAAGATGAGATCAGAGAGATGGATTTCCATATGGGCATTGAAGGAACAAACTCAAAGGACATGGAGAAGGAAAGGGAGAAAACTTGAATATGGTAGAGACCATTAAAAATTGCATAAGGATGTACAAAGACATAAAGATGATAATGAAAGGCTTTTGAAATCCAAAAAGCAGTATGAGGACTTGAACATGAAGTTAATGCAGAGCTTGAACAAAATATAAAAGAATTGGATAAGGAGAGTGGATCAAGAAAATCAAGAAGTCATAGGTCTCTTGATGGGAAAAGAAGAACAATAAGTGTTAGCAGATATCACCATCACTTCCCGAGGCATTCCAATAGGATAACACATAGCAAATCAAGTCCATACCCTGTTAGGAATCATAAGAGGTATGGGGTGGATGAGCTACGAGAAGAAATGAACAAAATCAAACCTCCTACATTTGATGGTGAGCACAAGAAGGATGAAGATGTAGAGACATGGTTGTTGGGCATGGGAAAGTATTTTCAATTGCTTAATTATTCTTCTCATGCAGAAGGAATAATTTCCATTTATAAACTCAAGGGAAAGACATCCATGTGGTGGGATCAACTTGTGTAGGTGCAACACATTAAAGATAAAAATGTTACTTGGAGGGAATTCAACAAGTATTTTGAAAATAAATATTTGACTAAGAGATACTATGACAAGAAAATGAAAGAGTTATTTGAACTCAAACTTGGGAGTATGACCATAGATGAATATGAAAGAATGTTTTTATAAATGTTGAATTATGTTTCTTTCATTAAGAATGAGGAAGTTAATATTCATAGGTATTTGGGTGGATTTCCATCATTCATCAGTGACAAAATACAATACGATGATCCCAAAACATTGGAGGAGACCATAAGGCAAGCTAAGTGCCTATATGATCAACAAAAAGAAAGGCCAAATTTCCAAAAGTCTTGGGAAAAAAAAGAAGAAATTCAAGATGGATTAGAGGAAGAAGGGGACTAAGACACCATTCTTCAAAAATTGTCCTCAAGGATAACCAACTTCTAGAGAACCCATAACAATTGAGACGGTGGGGGGAAAAGGTCAAGGAAGCCACCTATTCAATGTTGGGGTTGTAAAGGAGATCATATGTATAGATATTTTCTTCACAGAGGTGAAAAAATGGGGACTGCTCATAATTTACAACAAGATGAAATAGTGGAATACATGGGCAAAACTGTACCAAGGATCTATGTAGTCGTGGAAAAAAAAATCAAAGTTTCAGTCACATATGATTGAAGTGGAAGGTATGATCAACAACCAAACCATTGCTATTTTAATTGATTTAGGAGCTATTCATAGTTATATAGATCCTAAGATGGTGGAAAGTTTGAATTTTCCAAGAAGCAAGCATGGATTATCTTGGATGGTGCAACTGGATACCAGAGCCAAAAGAAAAGTTATTGAGATGGTTAAGTCATGTCCTATGGACATGCATGGACTGAACACCAGGCTAGATTTGAACATCTTTCCTTTAGGTTCCTATGACTGTCTGATTGGGATGGATTGTTTGGACCAACTTCATGATATCCTAGAATGTCATAACAAGGCATTTACTTTCTTGGATGGAGAAGGGAACTTAAGGGAAGTACAGGGAATTCTCAGGGCAGTAATTGTTAGAGAAATTTCAACATTGCAGCTATAGAAATGTTACAGAAAAGGATGTCAAATATGTGCATCTCATATGGAAGAAACACCTAAATAGAGGGTGTCAAATATTGAAGATTATGCAGTCCTAAAAGAGTTTGAAAAGGTGTTTAAAGAAATGCCAGTATTACCCCCTAAAAGAGACATTGATTTCTCCATCAATTTTATGCCTGGAGCAGCTCCAGTATCCAAGACCCCTTATAGGATGAGTACACTAGAATTGAAGGAATTGCAAATGCAACTTGAAGATATTCTAAAGAAGGGGTATATACGCCCAAGTGTGTCACCTTGGGGCGCCCCATTTTTATTTGTGAAGAAGAAGGATGGAACATTGAGACTTTTCATTGACTTTAGGCAGTTCAACAAAGTAGCTGTGAAGAATAAGTATCCTTTTCCAAGGATTGAAGACCTCGTTGATCAATTGAAAGATGCAAAAATATTCTCCAAGATTGGTCTCAGTTTAGGTTATCATCAGGTAAGAATTAAATTAGAAGACATCAACAAGACTTCTTTCAGAACAAGGTATGGTCATTATCAGTTCACAGTGGTGCCATTTGGGTTATCAAATGCACCAGTTGTCTTCATGTGTTTAATGAATGATATTTTCAGAGAATACTTAGATAAGTTTGTTATTGTATTTTTAAATGTCATTCTTATATATTCTAAATCAGAGGAATATCATGAACAACACTTAAGGATGGTATTACAAGTATTAAGGGAGCATAAGTTGTATTCCAAATTGAGCAAGTGCTCATTTTATCAAAAGAAAATTCATTATTTGGGGCATATCATTTCATAGGAAGGGATAATAGTGGATCTTGAGAAGATAGAAGCCATTAGAGGATGGTCAGTGCCAAAGAATACAATAGAGGTCATATCATTGATGGGCCTTGCAGGCTACTATAGGAGATTTATTGAAGGATTCTCAAAGATTTCACACCCAATCACTTCCTTGCAAAAGAAGGATGTTAAGTTTCAGTGGACATTGGGTTGTGAAAAGAGTCTCCAATGCTTGAAGATTTTATTAACAAGTGCTCAAATACTAAGGATTTTTGTTCAAAATGAAGAGTTCATTGTATGCACTTATGCATGTAAAGAAGGGCTTGGTGGATTCCTTGGTCAAAATGGGTATGTTGTATGCTTTGAATCAAGGAAGTTGAAGGAGCATGAAAAGAGCTATGCTACTCATGATTTGGAGTTGGAAGCCATAGTGCATGCCTTGTATATGTGGAGGCACTACCTCATGGGAAAAAGGTTTGAGTTGAGGACAGACCGTACTGGATTGAAATATCTATTTGGACAACCAACTCTAAATGCTAGGAAAAGTAGGTGGTTATAATTTCCTAGTGAATATGACTTTGATATAAAGCATATCAAAGGGAAAGAGAACAAGGTGGATGATGCACTCAGCAGAAGAGTGCATGAGTTGAATGCTACAACAATTAGCATGTACCAATCATATTTGAAATAAAAAATCTTGGAGGCTACACAATCAGATTTTCAATACAAGGAATTAGTAGAAAAATTATAGCAAGGTATTTTCCAGCAGAAAATTGAAGACTATAAGCTAGAAAATGATGAAATTGTCATATACAAGGGTGGAATTTATGTACCAAATTCCCAGGAATTGAAAAATATGATATTGAGATAAATGCATAATGTACCTTATGTTGGGCACCCAAGTTATCAGAAAACTATTGCAAATGCCAAGAGACAATATTATTTTCCAGGAATGAAGAAAGAAGTTGCTGATTTTACTGCCAAATGTTTGGAGTGTCAAAAGGTCAAGGCCGAGCATAGACACCCGACTAGTTTTCTACAACCATTAACCATTTCTGAGTGGAAATGGGAAGTTGTAAGAAAGGATTTCATCACCAAACTTCCTAGAACAAAAAAGAAGCATGATTCTATCATGGTAGTGGTGGATAGGCTTACTAAATATGTCCATTCTATTCCATTAAAGCTCACTCACAAGCTAGACAACATTGCTGATATTTATAAGAACAAAATTTCTCTATTATATGGTATACCCAAGATACTTGTGTCTGACAGAGATCCAAAATTTACATCAAATTTTTGGAAAGGATTATTTAAGGGATTTGGAACAAATTTGAATTTTAGTACAACTTATCATCCAAAATCATATTGAAAAACAAAGAGGGTGAATCAAGTGATTGAGGATATGTTGAGGATGTATGTGATGGATAAACAATCAAAATGGGAAGACTATGTTGGATTACTGAGAGGGGGGGGTGAATCAGTAATAGAGAAATTTAATCATTTCTCACCATAAAATGCTAGTGTTATATCAATGTAGAATTATCATCCAATGGTTGTAGAGTAAATAAACAATGAACAAATGAGAAATCATACACATACATAGTACACTAGTGTTTTACGTGGAAACCCAAAGCGAGAGAAAACCATAGAATGTTTTTTCTTATATGTATTTAATAATTACATTCATTGGAAGAACCAACTTCCTTTGTTTTCCAACCGCAACTGGAAGGAGGTTCCAACCCCCTATTTTATCAGGATACAACCTCAGGGAAGCTCCAACTTCCCAATTCTCTAGCTACAACCAAAAGGAGGCTCCAAACCTCTAGTTTCTCAGGCTACAACATGAAGGAAGCTCCAACTCCTCAATTCTCTGGCTACAACCAGAAGGAGGCTCCAAACCCCTATGTTCTCTGGCTACAACCAAAAGGTGGCTACAACCACCTGTCCTTGCCCCATCCAACTACCCTGAAATACAAGTAGAAGGATGGAACCATTGTCACACTATCACTATGATATACACTGTTGTAAACCTATACCAATCAACCTGTACCATAAACAAGTGCATCAACCATGCACCAACCTGTACCAAATAACCTGTAATCATCCAGTACCATAAACAAGTGCACCAAACTATACCTCAACCTGTAATAATCATGTACCATAAACAAGTGCATCAACCATGCACCAACCTATACCTCAACCTGTACCATAAACGAGTGCATCAACCATGCACCAAATATATACCAATCATGCATCAAATACACATAAACTTTGACTCATCAGGATTTACCAACATCATCAAATATACACCTCATGTATGTGCCAACTCATCAACTACTTGTCTCAACCATGTACCCAACATGTACCTCAACCATATACCCAATACTTATACCAATCTAACCATCAAAATTTATCTAACAATCCATCACTCTATCAATAAACCCAATACCATAAACCATTACATCAAACCATGTGCCACAACCTCATTGTTACACAACCTCTATTTGTAACATACCTCAACCAAAATCCCTCATCAATTTCATCATCCAAATATGATTTGTAACTCTATAATAGACCTGGTGTATATGATCACATACCTGCAAACCTTTCTCAATAAGGGACTATCATTTTCATCAAATTTTACTTTAGTCTCACATGACTAGTTTTGGATTAGTCAACAACCCTAACTTGCAATAATCATAACTATGTACTTGTAATGAATAAAGATATGAAAATGGTACAGAATTTTCTTCAGTGTATTTTATGCAATTCCTCCATATTTCACTACTTGGAACCTCTCAGAAAGGATTTATAGAAAAATTTTCATACCTTGTTGAATTCTAGCTTATTCTAGAGATCTAACTTGTAGAGAATTCCCCGCACATAATATTTTCTATATAGATCTGAAAATTATACACAACATACTATAGAATGTAATCTAACCAATACATTTTGTCTTACTGTTACACATTATTTTTGTCACCACTATGACCGTTAATGATGTAAACCTATATGTTGCCTTCATAGGGGTCAGTGGCTTGAATTCTTGAAGAAAGAAGGAAGAAGAACTTTACCTGAGAGAAGAAATTGGATTTTCCTTTGTAAAAAACCTCTTAAGGAGGATTTCTGCAGGTTTCTCTATACATAGGGTGTGGAAATGCTTGATTTCCACAGGTTTCACTATAGCTAGGTCACAGAGTTTATGTAGGCTGCATTACAGCTAGGGTGCAGCGGCCTTCATATGTGGGAAAAATGAGAATTTTCCCGATACTTCTAGAAGGAGAAGCTTCTATGGTGAGGTGTCCTTCGAATGGTTTGGATATTACTCGCTTTCATGATTTAGTGGGATCATCCTAACCTCCTCACTTTATCCTCTTCAGCTTATAAAAAGAGAGGAGCTCTCATGGAGAAATTTAGTTGGATTGAGCTCAGGAAATTTATGTTGGCTTTGAGCTTTTCTTTGTCAAGATAGATTGTGAGTAGCTATCAGATACACAGCCTCAAAATCCATTGGAGAAAGAAGTGTGTGGGGATCAAGGAACTGTTGGAAGGAACCTGATGACATCAAGGAATCTGGTTGTATCTTTCTTCCACATTATATAATTCAGTGGCATGTTTCTTTCCCATAAAATCCTTAGCATTTTATTGCATAATTCCTTGATCATATGCATAGGTAGTCATTGAATATACTTTTTCTTCTTTCACTTTGGTTGGTTCGTGTCTCACTGCAGGATCAGTATCACAAGATCACCGGAGAAAAACAAGAAAAACAAAGAAATAAGGAAGTGACATTTCAAGGTATGTCTCTCGTCTTTTGTCTAGTAGTAAATTCGATGATTAGAGCCTAGGGAAAGATCCATGTCCTGTCGTGTTTTGTTCTAGATCTAGGTGGATCTAGGGAGATTAGTTTATGTCTGCATTTATCGATTTATCCAATAACAAAATTGGCGACCCCACTAGGGAATGGATTGTTTTTCTAGTTTTGTCTTGCTTTCTTGCTTTGATTTCTTGGTTTCTATTTTTTGAGTCACTAGGAGATCCATATTGACTCTTTGACTATTAAACTTCACTGGAAAACCTTTATTAATTTTTAATTTTTTCCATTTTTGTTTGATTTCCACACCCTACTTTGAGGAACAATGCGGCGACTCGTAGTTTCCAAACCCTACCTACTTAGACCAGTGTAGAAACTCCGCACCCTACCCATATCTGGCCTGCAACAATCAAGGATTTACGCACTGTGTTAGGCTTCAGGCCTACGGTGATTGTGAAAAAAAATGTTTTTTGGTGGTTTTCCCTGCCCAGAACTGTGATATGGTTTTGGGGTGATTTGTTGGGTCTGATTACAGTCTTCTTGACAAAATTTCAATCTGTTTTCAACCATATTTGCCTTATTTTTGCTTTGTTGGCTTTTGAAAGATTTGGTCTCTTGATTTGAGTGTCTTTCAGTTACAAAGCATCGTTTTTCTTTAGAATTGTTTAGTGAAAGAATACTTCTTTTTCTGAATAAATTGTGTTAAAAGAGAAACTTAGTTTGGGTTGTTTTTGTTTTGAAGTGGTTTTCTATTTGTTTTAGTGTCTCTTTGAAACAAAAAATTGTAATTTCTTGGCTTATATTATATTGGGGTCTTCCTTGCATTTGAAGTAGCAAAATTGCATGATTCTTGGCATTTTTTGGTCTTAAATTATGAAAAAGTTTCCCCCTCATGGTCGGGGGGGGGCATGAATCATGTATTGGTGTATAGTCTCTTTTGCTCATTTCCTGAGAATATTGATATTGACGAGTTTAATAAATTTTGGGACATTGTGCATCTGGGAATGATAAATGTTTTCTCCTTCTCATAACATAGCTTTCATCGAAATGAAAAGATTGCATCTTCATCTCTTTGCATAACTTTCGAGTGGGTCAAAACACCATATTTTCCACACCATTTTCCTCTTGAGTAACAACAGCCATAAAATAAACCACTTATAAAAATTGATTAGACATTTATATTTTCTGGTAGCAAACCTACATTAGATTAGTTGTAGGGCTTTGGAATAGGTGTGAAAGATGACTTTCCAAATATGAAAACAAACATAGAATCTTGAGTTAGGGAGTGGTGAAATCCACTTATTACATTTTTTTCTAGGAAGCCCTTCTAACACAAGGGTCAATCATGAGGTCACATTGAAACTGACAGAGTTACTCACCCTGGTTTGTTGGTCTTGGTGTAGCGATTGCGTGTATTATGGGGGTCACTTGAAAGGTATACCCACCATGATGAGTGGAAGCCTTTCAAGTTGATTTCGGGCTAGATACCCTTCCCTTGCGCGTGGATCACACTGTTGACTCTTTCCCCAGGAATCACTGTAGTGATTGGTAACCCTAGTGGCCTATCTCTTTAGGGTATTTACACAAGGAATTTGTGGAGGGGAAAGTCTTCACGGTACCTGGAATTGACATTGTCCAAACTCACTCGGGCTCCTTGGACAATATACCCATGATTATGTGTGGGATCTTACACCAGGGTGTAAGTCCATTAAGCAGGTCATCAACATAACTTTTCCACCCACTCTATCTCAACCCCTTCTTACTTTGTTCCCACGACGTTGGATTTCATCACCAACTAGTGTGCTCATTGTGAGAAGGTTTTGTTTGCTTGCTTGCTTACTAGATTTTTAATGTGTGTTGTTTGTTCTCCCTAGCAGACTCTAGGTTGGATCTTTATTTAATGGCATCCATTCCCAGAACGACCAATGAAGGAACCCCTGTTCCAGGAGAACCTTTTGTTTTTCCTTCTTACGGGAACATTGGTCCTCCTCACATAGCTACTTTGAGCCTTCCAGGTCTCACAATTGGATTACCAGTATGGTTGTTTTCCACTTAGGTAATATTGAATGCAGCTAGTGCTTATGTTGTAAGCACTTCCCCCCAAGAACATCAACCTCGTGTCGATCCTTTTCCTTCTTCACCAGTAAGATCTTCTTCACCTTCTCCACTTGCAAGGTATTCTTCCATTTCATATTCTTCATTGAGTGAATGCTCTGAAGCTAGTAACTCGGTGGATAAGAAGAAGAAGAAAATGAAGAAGAAGAAAAAGAAAAATAAACAAGGATCTAAAATTCCAGCCACTGCCGGACATGTTGGAAAGAAATCGGTTAATGTTGATCATGCTGGGAGTGTTGATGATGTCAATATCACCCAACCAACCCATAAACCTAGGTACCTTTGTAGGATTTGTAAGGGGAGCGATCTTCTTAAATATTGCCTTGGTCTATCCAAGGTTATAGAAGTATGGTCTATACACCCTCGCCAACCTGTGTCATTAGTCTCTGAACAACATGTTGATGACCTCCCGTCAACTAGTCAAAATACCCTTGGGAAGAAGAAAATTAGAGTCAAGTTTCCATGTAGGTTATGCAGAGGGAGTCATCAAACTCACCTTTTCCTTTGTATGGATGAAGCCTTGAAATTACTGGAACAAATGAGTGTTTCATAGCCTCAACTTCTAGTTTCTTATCGCAAGCTTAGTCTCAACCAACTGTATTTGATGGAATTATTAATCAACTGTATTTGAGTGAAACCTAATCAACTGATTCCTTTCCACCCATCGACCCCATTCTCCCCTTGGATAATGAAACCCAAATGGTCGATATGATCTCTTCATCAGTTGATCCTACTCTCCCACTAGAGAGTAAATCCAATACTACCCATGTTTTTCAAATTGATACAAAATCTATAGTACCGGGGGGCATTCCTCCTTCTCCTGTGGAACCTCCCCCAAGTAATGAAGCCATCATTTTTAATTGGGGTGTGCTAACTGGACCTTGTATTCCCTCTCACATTCCTTTCTAGATTACAATATAGGTTTGTGGTCGCGACGTTCCTCAGATGTTGATTGATGAAGGTGCATCCGTTAGTACTTTGTCCTCTATTGCTTGGAAGGCTTTGGGTTGTCCTCAGATTGCGCCAGTTACGCAGAATCTGTTAGCATTTAATAGAAGAACCAGTCAAACTTTAGGGACCCTTCCTCAATTTCCTATAACTTTGGGAGGGAGAAATGTCTTTATTGATGTCATGGTAGTCCAAGACCCCTTGGATTTCTCTTTACTCCTTGGGCGGGATTATGTCTATGCCATGAAATATATTGAGTCCACTCTTTTTCGTGTGATATCTTTCCCTCACGATGGAAGAATTTTGACTATCGATCAACTTTCATTCATGGGTCCTGACTGGATTACCTCCCTAAATGGTTCTTATATTCAGACGGTATCACCCCTTCCACAGGTCAATTATGTGGCATTGTCTCCCATGCCTTCAACTGCTGATGCAACTGAGTCTCTCACTGTAAGATTCGTCTCTTATGACTTAGATCCAGTAGTTGACATGGTGATATCTTCGGTAGTGATATTGGATCCTGACCTCCTTACCCCTATCGAGGCCCTCGACATGTGTTATTTACAGAGTGTGTTTCTTCCATCGAGTGAATATCTCTTAGAGGCCATGATCGAGTTTTGTCCCTTGACATGGTGTCCTTCTAGTGCACTATCCTCTTGGAAGTCGTGATCAAGAAGAATCCTTGAGAATGGGTTTTTGATTTCAAGCTCGTTAAAAAATGAAACCAACTGAGGATAGTTTTTGCGTCTCTATAGCAACCTCGCTAAAAAATGAAACAGAGCTTACGAGAATAGTTCTCGTTTCTGTGTCAAACTCGTTAAAAAATGAAACAGAGATTACGAGCATAGTTCTTGTTTTTGTGTCAAACTTGTTAAAAAATGAAACAGTGGTCTAGGGATTACACCTAGAGTCACGAGCATAGTTCTTCACATGTGTCAAGCTCGTTAAAAAATGAAACAATTTCCCCCTCTCCCTTTGGGTCAAGTCCTACATATAGTATTTGAAGCTTCATTTCATTCTCCTTTGCATTTGGATGAAATGAAGCTTGGGGGGCATTTTCCTCAGCCTCTAGACTTCATGCTGAAGTTCAACCGCTAGCTTCTTAAGCTGGGGGCTAAGTACCAACCAGAGAATTCGTGAACCATGCGTTGGGAAGTCACAATCATAGTTTTCTATGGTTCAATCTTGTCAAAAAATGAAACCACCTACCTCAAGCATAGTTTCCTTTGGTTCAATCTTGTGTAAAAATGAAACCAGGTCCAAGCATAGTTTCAGCGAGTTTTAAGCTTGTGTAAAAATAAAATCTATCCCAAGCATAGTTTTGTTTTGTTTTAAAGCTTGTGTAAAAATGAAAACAATCTCGATCTTAGTCTTTGTCTTTATCATGCTCGTAAATACATGAGAATAAGTTACCAAACTTAGACTTTGTTCTTTCTCATGCTCATAAATACATGAGAATAAGTTACCGAGCTTAGTCTTTGTTCTTTCTCATGCTCATAAATCAATGAGCATGTAACCGAGTAAAATTTTATCACTTTTTCAGACTCGTAAAGGTTATACGAAAAAGGAACCCCCTGGAGTTCCCTTTAGGCTCTTTTTAGACTCTCTAAACATGAAAAGATTTCCGAGCGACCTTGTTCTTTTCATGCTCGTAAAAGTATTTGAAGAAAACGTTTGATGGGTAGTAGATTATCACTTTTTCGGTCTCATCAAAATAATTTATGAAAAAGGAACTGAGAGAGTTCTCTTTAAGTGTTTTTCAGACTCTCTAAACATGAAAAACCCATGAGTTTACTTTCTTTGGACTCGTAAAACAAACATCGAAAGGCCCATATGGGACCAAACCATTCCTTCCTAGGTTTCATTAAACATACTCCAAGGGACTCATCCGAAGGATGAGCTTACATTTCAAGCATATGTTATCCTCCTCAAGTTTGTGTAAAAATAAAGAGGTACTCTCCAAAAATGGTGGGGGAAAGATTGGGAAAGAAATGTGTCTAAACCTGTATTCCATGGAAGAGTCTCTTTTGAATATGACACCCTTTCACTTTCTTTCTGTCTGGGTTGGAAAATCCGCTTGTCTCTTGATGATACTCCTTTATAATATTACAAATTGGTCTGTGATCCCTGTTGTTGAGTCAGTGTTTCTAAGACAAATTTGATGTCGTCAATATGTTCAAAGAGAAGTTCAAAGAGAAGTTCAACCTGGAAATCCTTCTATTGTGTCGGCCATTTCTATAGTCCTTAAGCCTTCTATTGCGTCAACCATCCCTGAGTCAGTCTTGAATCACTTGTTACTTTGATCTACATCAAATTTTGTTTCCCGTTTAGTGTCATTGATGGGGGATACATTAAGGCCCTCATGTGATGAGTCTTTTCCTGTTGACTTCAACTCATTATCCAGGAATTAGACTTAGAAGCTAATTGGTACCTTGGAACTTGCATGCCTTAATGGCAGGTTATTGACGGGCGAAATCGACCGTCCGTCAACTGAGAGAGTGGAACCGGTCCGGGGTTGTCTAATAACCCAAGCCGTTTGGAATGAACCACCCTGATGGGTTTAGCGGCTCCGTTAGCCGATCTAAGGTTCTAAGAAAACCAAAGATAAAACTGATCTAAACTAACTAATCTAAAAAACTAAACTAACTAAAACTAAATAAAACAAACTAAACTAACTAACAATAAATAAAACAAACTAATATACTAATCTAATTAAAACTAACTACTAAACAAACTAACTAAACTAATATCTCTCTATATATAAACTACTAACTAATACTATACAAACTACTATATGAAATATAACTTATTTACAAAATGTACAATGTTTATGATTTACAGATTTAAGTAAAACCTGAAAAAAATTCATTTGCAGTCTGCCCTAAGACAGAGAAAGATATTTTTGTTGATTTTATAATTTTATAAACAAGAAATAAAACTTACTGAAATTAAACAATCTAAT